>CAUYQU010046666.1:0-56647 GCA_963574635.1 Cheracebus regulus
AGTTAGATTTGTCCTGAGTATTCAACACTCTGCTTTAAGTGTAGAGGTGATTCAAATGTGATCCTAGAGACTGAAACCAAAATTATGACTTAGGATCATAGATATTTTATATATCAGGAGATATATATATATATATATATATACATACATACATATATATGTATATAAAGAGATATATATATATACCAAATCAGCATCTAGTGTCACATTTTCTAAGCTCCTAAGTGGCTATACATAGATTGGCCTTACCTCTATTAATCAGACTAATAATATGAATTCACCTATCAATTAAACTAATGTGATTGATAGTTTATATCCTGTTTAGAAAGATACTATTACAAAATCCAGATTCTACTGATATGTAATACAGGTTGGCAACACAGATGTTGTCATCTTTCTTAAAATCTTACCTCTGCAAAATAAACAGACGGAGAAAGCAGCTCTCCGGGAGAGCTTCCCCTCTTTGGGAAGCAAATTCACCACGCTTTGCCAGTTCTTCAAATGTTGGCCCTAAAGAAAATCAGCTCTGCAGCTGCCTTCCTTTTAGAATCAATACCCCAGTTATTCCAGGAACATATTTTTAAGGCACATTTATTTTATTGATTGTCTCAGCCCCTCATAACTAAGAACCATCCATGGAAGTCTTGCTAACAATGCTTTGCTGAGTATGTAGCACAATAGGACTTTTAAGAATGGTTAGTATGCAGAAACGATGCCCGACCCGGGAAAAATGAACAGAGATTTAAAGTCAAATGGAGCCTATCAGTCGTCTATTGATAAACTGACTCTACTCCAAGAAAGCGCAGTTTCGTCCAGATCTGCCCAAGTCTCTCTTAGTATTTAATGAAGGTTTAGTTTGCTCTGGGTAATTAAGGCCACCATGGCTTAGTGCCTGAGTTTAAGGAATGTTTTGAGTCCTTGTCTACCATCAGAGTCAGGGGAGTGTAAAATGTTCAGAAAACAGAGACTTCCTTCCTCTGGCAATACCACGTATGAGAACCATGGGCTGCCATCAATTATGAAGACTTATGCAGGATTGATCTAAATAATCAAGCTATCTCTTGATTTTTACACTTCACCAAGTGACTGGTATTGTCACATTTCAGAAAATTGAATTCAACTTTATGAAACATATGTTTAAAAGCTGTACACTTTCAATAATTATGCTATAACATCCCTGTTTTTATGCAAAGCTAACTAGATATTGTCATATTAAAATAGCAAATCCAATTCATTTCTTATGAAACACATGTTTAAAAAAAATAAAAGGAACACTTTAATTATTTCAGGAGTGTTCAGGCCAGCTCGCCAGCCGACTGGATATTGCATTTGTTTAAAACTCAATCATGCAAAATGAAGACTCGATTTGAAAAATTTTAATAAAGATAACCAGCCTATCATGATATCATTTGAATGCTAATCGGCACTCCCATTCAGTGGAGGGAGAGCAGTGTCAACTTCGCTGGAGGCTCTTTATTCCGCAATAAAAACATTTACATTCTAATGATTTTATTAAAGTGCTGGAGCTGTCAGCAGCCCCAGATGACTCCCTGCCAACTCTATCAGTTATCAACTCATATTGCCTTTATCAAAACCACGCAGTGGTGAGCCCACCGCCACAATGAGATGTCTGCTGCTCGCAGAGCTGGTATTTAATCATTTCTTCTCCAGTATTGTTCTGCTTACAGAGCATAAATAAGAGCTTCAAATAACCCCAGAGTGCTCCTGACAATGAAACAAAGTGCCGGCCCGATTTATCTTTCTCGCATTCTTCAGGAACCCTTCTCTCCCACACCCGCCCCACCTTTTATTTTGTTGTTGTTGCTGGCACTTAAATATTTTTTTTATTCACCATCCCTATCATCATTCAACAGCTCTGAATTTCTTCTTCACCCTGAACAGCAGGGCTCAGGAGAGGGTGCGGCAGAGAGGTGACCCTGTTGGTGGCGGGGAAGTGATAGGATGGGCCCCGGGGAACAGGGGAGTGGGAGCACTGCCCCAGCTGAGCAAGGATGGGGACCTTGGGGGAGGAAGGGGGCTTCTGGCTTTGTCTTTGTCACACAGCAGCAACCGTCGGGTGGGAGAGAGGACAGACGAGGAGACGCAAGCTCTTGTGTCCACTGCCGGCCACCAAAAAGGCCACCGAACATGCGTGCTCACCGCAGAGCATCAGGGATTTTTTTTTCCTTTCCGTTTGCTGCTTTGGTTTAAATTGGTAGCATTCAATTGGGAAAATGAATCTGTAGGGAAAACATGTTTGGAGTCATTGAAAAAGTATTCTTCCTTCCTTGACTTTTTATCTTTCCAGAATAAAAGCAAGAAAACCTTTCTAGGAAAACGTGAAACTGGAAATCTCTGTGAAAGTCACACAGAACCACCCTTTTCTCTGGGCATAAGCTGGAAACAAATTATTTCAGATGAGTGGAAGTTTATCTATATTGTGTAATATACAACTTTTTTTTTCTTTCAACTTCTGGGAGTTTCAGTGGAATTTTTCCTAAATTTTATGATGCATTTTCCTTTGGTGAATCAGTTCTGGAGAGTGGAAGTCATTGAGTCGCTCTCTGTGGCCCACTGTCTGGCATTTGGTGGGCACACGATGATATCAAATGGTAAATGAAATGGTGCTTGGACACTGAACTTAATTTAATCTCAACCGTTGGATTTCCCTGATGTATCAACTTGAAATTGCCTTGGCGACCCTCATATGGAACAATCCAGTGGAGGTTTCTGCTGAGTTCCCTGGGAACCTTGACTCCCAGCCCCGTGGACTTTCTTCTCCTAAGGAATTGCCTTTTATTTGCTAACTGCTGAAAACCCCCTTAACAAAACTCTCTAGGACTGTGTAAAATTGAGCCAGAAGGTTACAGGGTATCCCTCCCACAGAACTCTCTGCAGGCCAAGGCCATTGTGCCTCCACTCAGCAGAGGGGAAATTTCTGTCTCCGGGTCACCTGGAGCCCTGCCCTTCCTGACCAGTCCTGGTCAGGCTGGCTCTGCTCACCAAATGGCTCTCACCTGTGGCCTGGGCCTGACCCATGGTGTCTGAATATAACTGTTCTGTTTTCCACAGGACTGACCTCTCCACCAGCTGGGAACCAGACTCAGCCAGCTGTCAACCAGAGTCCTGCACATCCCGATTCTCCCGGGCAGGTGGCCTCCTGGCCTCTGACACCAGGCCTGGCACAGGAGGTCTCAGCACGCTGCAGCCTCTGACCCTCCTGAACAGAGCAAAGAGCCATCCAAGGAGAGCCCTGCAGCTTTCAGTCCAGTAAAAGGCACCGAGGAGACGGAAGAACGCACTTCCTCCATGATCCTCTGGGATACCCATGGTGAGGAGATAGCCCTGTGCAGTTGCTCCATAGCCAACCTCCATTTCACTCCAACCAGGAAGCATAACTCTGGGAGAAGTAGAGCTTTGGGATCTTAGAAGTGGTTCTGCTGTAGTGGCAAGTTTCCTTCTGATAAAACATTAGAAATATTATTTGATCTTAAAATATTTACAAATATTTTACAGCTACAATTAAAAGTCGGTTACCAGAAAAGTAGGAAGAAAGCAAAAGACCCTGGGAGGCTGCTGGCCAGTGGAGCCACTGAAAACACGGAAACAGTTGTGTTGTGTCTCATCTTTACCAAAATATGTAAAATCAATATGTCCCTCTGCCAAGCTGTCAAGGAGGGGTGGCCTGAAGCCTCAGTTCAGGTTCTCCCTGGGCCGACATTCACGCTGAGCTTTGCTTTCCCTCGAAAGCGCATTACGGCTGGGCGCAATGACTCGCACCTGTAATTCCAGCACTTTGGGAGGCCGAGACAGGCAGATCACCTGACATCAGGAGTTTGAGACCAGCCTGGCCAACATGGTGAAACCCTGTTTCTGCTAAATACTGTGTATATATAAAGCCAGACGTGGTGGTGCGCACCTGTAATCTCAGCTACTTGGGAGGCTGAGGCAGGAGAATTGCTTGAACCCAGGAGGTGGAGGTTGCAGTGCGCTGAGATGGTACCATTGTACTCCAGCCTGGGTGACAGAGCAAGACGCAGTCTCAAAAAACAAACAGAAAAGCCCGTTGCGTAGACCAAGGGGACCCACTGTTGCCGGAGTCTAAATCTGATGCCAGCTGGATGGGGTCCACACACGACCTGATGCCCTGGCTCTCCCAGGCCACAGGGTGCCACCCCGGATGGTGTGGGTTCCTACTTCTGGGGACCTCTCATGGCCCAGTGCTGTGGGGTTCAAGGCGGCCTGGAGGTGGAGCGCAGGGCGAAGGGAAGGCTACTATCACCTGAGGTGCTGCACTGACATCTGACCTTGTTTCTGAGCTCTCTGGAGATGATGCCTTTCTTGTTTTCTTCTGGCACAGTTTTCCTGTGGACAAAATGGACACCCTCCAAATCTGGGAGACACTAGGGTGCCGTATCCCTCTGTGCACACAGGGAAAGCCACGGCTTGCCACAAGGCTGATGGGAAATGTGAGAGCATTCAGGGACCCACATGGATGTGATCAGTTACTCAGGGGACCATGGTAGAAGGTCCAACTTCACCAAGGGAAGTTAACCAGGGGTCGTCCGCAGCCACACACAGAACGCATCTGCGGTCACCTGAGCCAACCCTCCCAGAGCTTGAGAAACACAGCTCATTGTTTTCTGGCCTCCTGGTATGTTGGCATCTTTCCTCAAATGTCACTTCTTTTTTTGTGGCTCAACTTTGAGTCTGGCCTTTCATTAATTTTAAAAAATTCTGCTTTGCATATTGTCAAGACAAAAGATAAACACCTATGCCTAGTCCATTTGTTATTTATACATTTCCTTCAAGAAGCCAAATATCAGATTACACTGAAAACAGATTGGCAAGCTTGTGCTGAAAGAGTATTTAAATATTACAGTATTATGCATTTATATATCCTTTTTTCAAAGTTTGAAGAAATATACAGGCTCAGACTGATTCTTCCTAGAATGCCTAGAGCTGGGGGAGGGAAAATGTAGCATGGGGTAGTTCAGACTTCAGGTGTTTTTGATACAAGGGCCCATGATGATTTCACAATGGACTGAAATGTACACCACTATAACTAATTATTTTTTCAAAGACATTTATCTGGTCGTTAAAAAATTAAAGTCAAAATGATTTAATTTTGATAGAATCATATTAGATAGATGCATGTTAGAGTAAAGACCTCCATAGAAACACAGGATTCAAAAAGTGCAGAAAAGTAACGCTGGCTCTACAGCCTTCTTTGTATAACTCTGTTCTATCTATCTATCTATCTACCTATCTATCTATCTATCTATCCACCTGTCTATTATCTATCTACCTACCTACCTGTCTGTTATCTATTATCTATCTATGTATCTATCTGTCATCTACCTATCTACCTATTATCTATCTATCTATCTATCTACCTATCTATTGTCATCTACCTATCTACCTGTATAACCATTGATCCCTTATCTACTATCTATCCATCTACCATCTCTGCCTATCATCTATTTATCTATCGTCTATTTTATTCATTGTGTATTTTTCAACTGAGTGATGTAAAACTACCTATTATACCTCAGCATATGCTGAACATCCAACACAAATTCCCCTTGAAGACCACGATGTGGCCTAGAATTGCAGATGGGAAGGTTGAAGTCAGGAAACTCATCAAATTCAAGCGCAGATTTCATTTATTCACTGAAGGGGAAAAATTGAATAGCATTTACTAAAACCTTAGTTACTACAGTATCTGACTAGCATGAATAGTAATTACTTAAAAATCAAAGAATTATTTTGAGGTTTAACAGCTACTAAATAATGACCTTTTTTCCAGGCCAGACTTCAGCTCCCATGGAAGGTGGATGTGAAGGTCAGGGGATGGAGAGGGAGGAGTGTGTGTGAAAGTGATGGGAGGAGTCTGAGCTGCAGGGAGGCAAGGTTGGGGCGTCTTCCTTCACAGCCCCTTCTGTGAAAGCCAACAGAACAGAGACGTCCCAGTCTCAGCAGTGCTCTGAGCCTTGGCCAGACACTAACACCTGCGTTCCTCTGATATTAACGAGCCATGACTGTCTTTTAGGAGAAGAATCTGAGGTGTGGAGAGAGAAGCCCTGCAGTCAGGCAGTCTCTGGCAGGGCTGGGGCCACCCTAGGCCTGGGAGCAGGGCCTGCACTCCTGCCTTGCTCTGCAAAGGATGGCTGGCCCTGGGGAGGGAAGCCACCTGCTCACCTCACTGGTCTGCTGCAGATCCAGATAGGGCCACATCCACCTTCATCCTCGCCTCATTCTGAAGTTTGTCTTTCTTTTCTCTAACACTCTGACTCACTTTACTGCCTACCTAGCTGCCTACAATACCACAAAAAGCCCTGTGTGAGTTTTCTTCAAGTGTTGTCAGTTTCACGTGATATGCGCATTGAAGGAATTGTGTGAATGATGTTTGTCCATGTCATTCTGTATATTTTCAACAATGATTTACTGAGCAGCTATCACATCCCACGAACAGATTTAGGTGATGGAGACGTGGCAGAAGAGGGAACAGATGACATTTGCCACCTTCTTGCAACTTGTAGTATCATTGTGGGCAGAGAAGGTCTGCAAACAAATACGTGTGTGTGTGTGTGTGTGTGTGTGTGTGTGTGTGTGTGTATGTGTGTGACTTAATGTGATGTGGCATACTATACTATAGTAAATGTCAAATGTCATATTAATACATCACTATATCTAATCTAAAGTATTATAGTGCCTGGTAGAAGTAAGTAGTGTGAATAAAATTACAGCAACATGAGAGAGATATCCACTCTAAGTCCAGAGACAAAGCCGGTAAGAGGTTTCTGACCATAATCTCCATGAAAAAAGTGATAGATACTTGGGATAGATCTTTAGCAATTCTGAGACATAGGCCTTGTACCAATCAGGGTACTCCAGAGAAATAAAACCTCTAGGAAATGCTTATATGTATACATAGATATGGATATAAATATAAACATAGATCTTTTTTTTTTCTCTTTCTCAAGACAGAGAGAGAGAAAGAGAGAGACTTATTTAAAAAAATGGTTCATAAATTTCTAGGACCTGGCAAGCCTAAAATCTGTAGGACAGTTTGGCAAGGTGGAAACTCAGGTAGGGTTTCTATGTTACAGCCTTGAAGAAAAATTCCTTCCTCTCCAGGGAAAATCAGTTCTCCTTTTAAGACATTCAACTGATTGGATAAGACCCATTTACATCATGAGGGTAACCTCCTTTCCTTAAAGTCCATTGACTGGAGATGTTAACCAGTCTTCAAAATACCTTCTGATCACATCTATACTAGTGTTTGATTAAATAACTCTTGACTATAGCTCAACCAGGCTGACACGAAATTTAAACATTTAATTATCACAAACCTCTAACACAGAACCCAGCTACCCTGGGCTTTCCAAATGGCCAATATACATTAGTCCATCAAGACTGACAAGGATGGGGAACACGTCCAGGTTCTCAGGCGTGTGCTGCAGTGCAAGTCCATGGCCAGAGGGAATGTGGGCAGCCATTTGAAGCAAATGACCATTTTGTTCACAGAGTGAAACAACGAAAAGGAATTAAAGTTTTCCATGAGAGTGTAAAGAGGGGAGCGTGTGGGCCTACATCTAATCTATAGTCTCTGTGTATTGACTAAAACCTCCAAAATTCAGTGAGTTCTATTACTACTAACCGTAATTCTAGAGCCATCGGAGGTTTCATCGTGAGTTGTGGATTCACACAACTATGTTGAACATTAGTATCATCTAATCACCTTTACATCTCTCACCACAACCTTGCGTCTCTGATGAAAACACACAAAGACAATAACATCCTGAGGACTTTATTTAAAAATAGCCTGCTGTTCCCAGGATAGGCTGGCCAGAGAGTCAGTCCCATCCTTCCCTGGAGGGATGACTCTATCTAAGGTGTCAAGTGGCAAGCATGTCACCTCACAGAGATTTGCATCTGTGAATCCTGACGGCATCATCAATAACTTAGGGGAATATGGGGAAACTCTGTCCCTCCAGCCTGTGCATGGAGTCTGGGAACTTATGGATCAAATGTAATTTGGGTTCTAGAGGCCAACCTGGAAACCCAGAGTGGAGACAAATTAACAGCACTCGATGTAAATTTACATGTGAAGTGAGCTACACTGTTCACTGAATATTTGCCATTCACCAATGGTGTGCAGAGCACGTGTTGTCCCTGGAAGTGGGACTGTAGGCAAGACCACAAGGCCCCAGCTATCTTGCAGGTCATATCATAGGTGGGATAGAGACATGAAACTGTTGAACAAAAATTGTTTCATTACAACATTCACGTGTTGTCAAGAAGAAACCTGACCAGTCTGTGGACAATGCTGCAAAGATAAAATACTTTAGGATGTGAACATTGAGTTGGAGGGAGCAAGGAGAATGGTGGGGGAGGGGACTGTGCTCAGCATGAGAGAGCAAAGAAGTGTTTCTGCAAACAGACAACCCAGCAACACCTCTGATGGCTGCATTTGTATGCATGCCACCCCAGGTTAAAACATGTCACATGGCATTTTTCCTTTATTCTAGGAGCTTTAGGTAAAGTGGGTTTGGATTCATATTCATTCAAGACATCACCATTGAAATTAGATATGGGCAGATCAGAACACAGTCAGGGAGGATGGACTTGGGATATTTGTGAAGAGGACAATTGCTGAAACACTGAGAGAGGCGTCATGGTGATCTAAATAGGATGCAAGCGTTTCCCTGATAACACTTCCTGGTGGAGGGATGGAGACCTCTGTAGACTTGGGCTGCAAGGCACATCGCCTCTAACACCAGGCCACAGAGAATCTCCTGAAGAGGGGACCAGTGGGAGAAGGCTACCGACATCACTCTGCATGGACCCGGGTCTCCTTGTCATGACATCATCCTAGGCAGAGAGACCAGAGGACAAGACTATTTCGCCTTGACCACTTTGTCTATGTAAACACCCAAAACCGACAGAAAGTGAGGTTGGTGCCGTCTGATGCAAGTTTAAATTTCTGCGACTCCAGGGGGAAGAAGATTCAAGATTCAGATTAGAGGGACTGAAAACTTCTGGAGAAAGTTCAATTTCTTTCATGGACTTGAGCCCATGGACTGCAGTGTGTCCCTGCTACACAGACTGAAACGTGCACGTTAGTGCTGGAGATCCCATAAAGCATTGGGTACCTGAAGAGGAGCTTCAGCAGTGATGGAACTTTAGTAAGACCATACCATCCATCAAATGAAGGGAGTAGTTTGTCCCCAGAAAGCGCCCAAGCAGCTCTTTGAACTTGAACCTGTCTCCCTGGAGAGAAATAAGGTAGCACCTGGACTCAAGATTCAGACTCACTTTCCCTCTAGTGATTCCCACCTCTTCCCTCTCTCCTCCCCATCTCTCTCATGCTCCAAGAGTGACTGACCTGAACTTTATCTGAGGTTCTTACCACCTCCTCACTCAAGGATGTGTTCTCAACACCCTGTGCAGTTTTCTGCCTCTTTGGACTTAGAACTGCTGCTGGGAACTTCTGGTAGGGAAACAGAAGAAGTGAAAGTGACCTCCGCAAGGTCTGGTTGGGCTTACGATCCTCTTCTCAGCTCGTTTTTCAACGCACAGATGATTGATTCTTCTAATGTAACATTATGGCAACATGCTGCCTTTGACCTTCCAAGTAACTGTCACCAAAAATCAACCCTGTTTCCCATCAGCCACTGGTGAAGGCATTCACTCCCTGCTTTCTCCCCAGAAGGCTTCGAGAGTCTGTGGGACCTGGCCTCTCAGTCCATGGTGGACACGCCCACCAGACCCTTGGTCCACCCTTGTTGGCAAACAGCGACCTGCAGGAACTATACACAAACAGAGCTTTCGGACACAGAAGCTGTCACTCGGGTCCATTCCTCCTTACCTGCTATTCAAATGAAGACATTGGTTTAGAGGAACACATTTTTATAATGTGAAGTAAACGTCAAAATGAAAAAAAAAAGTCATGAATAATAGAGGGGAAGCTTCAAAACCAGCATAAATCATTATTTTGTCAGGTAATTTTTTATATCTTTCTGTGGAATCTTTTTTCTATTGATAAATGCATCAGTATAAAATATAGACGATTTTTATGAAATGAATACATATGAATTTAAAACAAGGTACAATTATGAAACCACAACATTACACAAGCAATTCCAGGAGTGGGTTTGGCATCCCTTCTTCCTATTTATAGGCGTTTATTACTTTTGAAAAAAAAATCGCTTTAGGGCTTATATACTCTGAATATCTTAAGCTGGATGGTGATTTCATGTGGACGAAAAAGAAACCAATTGCAGTGTTTTGAAGCACAGACCTGATGTTTCTTGGCTTCGTGAATCAGCAACAAAAATGAGCATCTTCCTCTTGCATAGAGTGAAACATGAACCCCCAGGGAGCAGGCCCAAGGAGAGGGACCTGCGCATTGCCTTCTCACTGCCTTGCTTTCTAAAGTCACCTTCTCTTGGACTCCTGCCAGAGAAGAAATTTCAAAATCCCTTGACTTGAAAATCACAGCAACTATGTGGTCTGATTTTCATCATGCATTACTGTGCCCGCTGGTGTGTGTCTGCCTGTGAGCATGTACACACATGAGCATGCTATGTGTGCACGTGCTATGTGTGCAGGGGTCTGCTCATGCGATCATGTGTATACACATGCGTGATGTGTGTTCAGGGAAGTCCATGTGTGCATCTGCAGTGTGTGTGCAGGGGTTTGTACACGTGGTCATGTGTATACACATGTGTAATGTGTGTGCATGGAACTCTGTGTGCACGTGTGCAGGGGATTGTACATGTGATCAAGTGTATACACATGTGTGGTGTGTGTGCATGGAAGCCCATGTGTGTAAGTGCAGTGTGTGTGCATGGGTTTGTGCATGTGATCATTTGTAGACACGTGTGTGATATGTGTTCAGGAAAGAAAGTCCATGTGTGCATCTGCAGTGTGTGTGCAGGGGTTTGTGCATGTGGTCATGTGTATACACATGTGTAATGTGTGTGCATGGAACTCTGTGTGCATGTGCAGTGTGTGTGCATGGGTTTGTGCATGTGATCATGTGTAGACACGTGTGTGATGAGTGTGCATGAAAATCCATGTGTGTACGTGCAGTGTGTTTGCATGGATTTGTGTATGTGAGCATGTGTAGACACATGTGTGATGTGTGTGAGTGGAAGCCCATGTGTGCACATGCAGTGTGTGTGCAGGGGTTTGTGCATGTGATCATGTGTAGACATGTGTGATGTGTGTGAGTGGAAGCCCATGTGTGCATGTGCAGTGTGTGTGCATGAGTTTGTGCATGTGATCATGTGTATACACATGTGTGATGTGTGTGCATGGAAACCCATGTGTGCATGTGCAGTGTTTTTCCATGGATTTGTGCATGTGAGCATGTGTAGACACATGTGATGTGTGTGAGTGGAAGCCCATGTGTGCATGTGCAGTGTGTGTGCATGAGCTTGTGCATGTGATCATGTGTATACACATGTGTGATGTGTGTGCATGAAAGCCCATGTGTGCACATGCTGTGTGTGTGCTGGGTTTTGTGCATGTGATCATGTGTATACACGTGTGTGATGTGTGTACATGGAAGCCCTGTGTGTGTGTGCCGTGTGTGTGCTGGGTGTTTGTGCATGTGCCCATGTATTTATACATGTGTGATGTGTGCATGTGAGCCTATGTTTCCCTATGCATGGTCTGTGGACAAGAGTGTGTTCATGTGATTATGTGTACACACATGTTGTGTATGTGAGCACATGTGTGCACATGTGTGGCTTGTGCAAGTGCACACATGTGGATGGGTGTACACAGGCATGTGTGCCCATACATCTGTCCATGTGCATGCTTGTCATTTGGCTTTTGCAGTGCACACATGTGGATGGGTGTGCACAGGCATGTGTGCACATATGTGTGTCCGTATGTAGGCCTATGGTGTACATTCTTGTGTGTGTTTGTGTCCTGCCTCCACCATAGCTGTGCTCCACTATAGAGCTGTGCTTCTCCACAGAGCTCCCAGAGAAGTCTTTTTAGAAAGCAAATCTGATCATATCAAGCCCCATTAGGACAGCTCCAGTGACCCCATCCCTGCCAGCATGAAGTCCACACTGCCTGTTGCAGCAAACAGGACCACTCTGCATCCCTTGCTCTCTGAGCAGCAGCCACCATTCCTCACTGCAACACAGTGAGAGCTGACTGACCTGGGGTCTGGGGTATTTCAGCTCTTTGACCTCATGACGCCATGTGTCTTCTCAAATATTACAGAAGCACTGTGCTCCCCAGGGTCTACATTCAGAGCCCAGCCGTGGTAAACGGCCTCATTTCACCAGCTTTACCATATTGTCTCTCTCTGCACATGCACAGCCCCTCTTCCAGAATCATCCTCCCACCAGCTGCTCCCGGCAAGAGTGCTCCAGCCGTGCTAGTGACGCTTCTTCCCCGCGTGGGCCCCAGTACAGAGCCCGGCCTGCAGAATGCACCTTACACTGCATCAGATCCTATTCTATGATGGATTGGGTCGTAATCATGCATTAGTAACATGTTTTATTTTCATTCTGTGCTCCCAACTGACTCATGGTTGGCAATTAATAAATGATAATGGGGTGAATCACTACGGAATTAAATTTGAAGTACTAAGTCGAAATCAAAGTATTCAGTGACTACATCAAGTACCAGGTAAGGGAGAGATCGATAATACTGAAGCACCAAGCCCACCTTCTGGGCTGGTGGCCAGAATGAGCAAAGCTGCCGTCATCTCAGTGAGTGACCCATTCTGATACTTTTTCCAGAAGCAGATCCATATAAACTGTGGCTCAGTTCGGGCTCTGGGAAGTCTCTGATTCCCCCAGCCTCCGTTTTGTCATCTGCACAATGTACATAAGGACATCACCAGGAGCCTAGGGCTGTTATGAGCATTCAGCAGTTGACAGCTTGTGTTCCTGGAGCAGTGACGGGCACATAATGAGCCCTCAAAAAGGGCTCTTACTTTAAGACCTCTCAGCCCACGCCTATGGGAGGAGGCTAAAAAGGTGGTTCTGTAAAGGTACAAGGAGGTTAAAATGAAATACCAGGAATCAGTGCACCTGCGTCGAGTCTTGGGAGGGACGGAGGCGGAGGGCAGTGCCAGGCCCAGGACACCCAGCAGCAGAACTCTGGAGTCTCAGCGCTTCCATCCTGTTTTTATTTGTCTTCTTTACCTCTTACCTACCTCGCTTGTGTATAATAAGAAGACAAGTAATTGCTGACTAATTTGAGATGTCATCATTAGACCTTATGAGCTTTTAACTTTTATTTAAAATATTTGGTATTTAGAGCTTAAAACTGTTTCTGTGTGTATGGTAGACTCAAAGAACAGGAAACGGACGGTTAATTCAATTAAAGCCAAACACAACGTGGACCCCCAAACAAGCCTGCGTGGACACTTTCCCCAGTGCTCTTAGAAGGCTGTGATGAGCTGATATAAATGCATAGGACACAAAGCGGTGGGGGCCACCAGCTCCGGCGAAGGGAGAAAGGGCAAGACGTCTCCCTAGGATGATTTACAGTACTAGGACCCAGGCTGCACTGCAGTAATAGATGGGGCCCCGTGGTGGAAAATGCCAAGCCCGGGACGGGCAGGTCACGCAGCTCAAAGTCAGAACAATAGACGGCTAATTCATTTAACAGATTGGACACCCAGGGACCGCAAATGACATCTTAAAAGACCGAGAAATGCCCAGTGGGTCCAGTGGGAAAGCTCCGGGCTGCGGGAGAAAGCAGCCTGCTCTTCGTGGCTCAGGAGGCTGATTTGCATTTGTCCAACGGCAGACAGGAGCAAATTAGCTAATGGAAGAGGGGGAGGTGGAGCTGGCGGAATTCACTCCAGTGTGGAAGGTTCTTGATCAACAGTTTTGCATTGACTACCAATACATAGATCGGTGCCACCATAACCCTCCATGGTTTTCAGCAAAATTTCAGGTGACCCCGTGCAATATAACGCACAGTAAAATGGACACAAAACATTTATCTTTCTTCCTCTTTCTTTCTCTTTCTTTTTCTTTCTTTCTTTCTCTGTCTTTCTTTTTCTTTCTTTCTCTCTCTTTCTTTTTTTCTCTCTCTTTCTTTCTCTTTGTCTTTCTGTCTTTCTTTTCTTTCCTTTTTTTTCTCCCCCTGAGTCTTGCTCTGTTGACCAGACTGGAATGAAATGGTGCAATCTCGGCTCACTGCAATCTCTGCCTCCCAGGTTCAAGTGATTCTTCTGCCTCAGTAAGTGGGACTACAGGTGCATGCCACCACGCCTGGCTAATTTTTGTATTTTTGGTAGAGACAGGGTGTCATTATATCTGCCAGGTTTGTGTCGAACTGCTGACCTCGTGATCCGCCTGCCTCAGCCTCCCAAAGTGCTGGGATTATAGGCATGAGCCACTGCGCCTGGCCCAAAACGTTTCTTTAGGTATTTTTTCACCCACTCAGCCACTGTTGTCTAGTGTCTAGAGCCCCCACTGTCATGACTGAAACCAATAAACTCATGGGGATATTTATGGTCACTAGGTATGACTTTTTAGAAAGCTTGAAATGTCTGGAAAGTTCAGATGTTACTGAAGGTATTAATCCCCCCTCTCATCATTTAACATCTTTATTATAAGTCTTTCTCTTGTTTTTTAGTTTGCTGTCATCTGTTTTTTTTTTTTTTGAAAGAGATTTAACATGACTGCCACAAACATGATTCACTTCAGCAATATTTTACACACTAAACAACAGATTATTAATGTAGTATTTGGTAGTGTGTTATTTCATGAAAACCTCTCCCATCAGACTTTCCAGCCTCCACTCTCTGACCACGATGTTTTGTCCTACAGCAGAGTCCACTAATTTTGCCATGGTTGAGTTGCCTGCTTTGAAGATGATCACTGTTTGGACCTAGTACCCTCTCTCCATCACCCTCTTAGTCCCCTCATTTTCCTACTTTACAACATGGAGTCCCAGGTGCAGTTACAAAAGCAGGGTCTTGCAACTCTCTCTTTCTTCGTGGTCCTGTGGCAACCACAATCTTAATATCACCACTGCTCTGCTCTGAGGTGACATTTGTCCGCCTGAGCATGGCAGAGTGCAGTGAGACAGGCTCTCGCGCACCTAAGTAGGTTGCCGCCCTGGGAATCAATCTCAAGGGTCACCTGCACTTCCTCCCTTTCTGGTGTCCCCTCTCCATCCACAGCATCCCTCTCCTGCCACAGTTGCTAGATCATTTCCACCAGCAATCCAAGGTGCTCAAGAAGCTCCCATTTTAATCCACAAACAGGTCAGCAAAGAGCCTTGGGACTGCTTCTGTGCTTCTGCCCGTGCCTGTCCTGAGAGCTCCTTTCCTGTTCCTCACTCCTTTCATGGAGACTTCAGCTCAGCCTCAGGTTTTGGGCTCTGTGGCCTCAATGGACCTGCACTGTCAAAGTCTCCATGCCCATTCATGCTTACCAGCTTTAGAAAGTGAGCTCCAGACTCCCCATTTCATCCAGGTCCATAAAGGGATACACTTTGTCACTCAGCCCTCCACCTGGAGCCCCTCCAGTGCCTGGGTTTCCAAGACAACACCTGGACGCTGCAGGATCGAGCTCCTCCTCCCTTCTGGGAACTCTGAATCCCCAAGCGTCTCCCAAATCAATCGTGGCCACAGGAATCCTGGATGAATGTAATTTTGAATCTCACAGAACAAACCATCAACACTGAGGTGTACATAGCACTTACTTCCTAAAAGGCTGTTATGAGATGTGCCTCAGATGTCTCCCAGCTTTCAAATGAGTTTTTTGTTTCTCTGGAAAAAAGCGTTTTCCCACATATCCTTTAAAAAGTTGCTAAATCTGACTTAGTAAGACAGTCTTGATGAAGAAGATGTGCATTAAAGCATACTCTAAGTGGGAATGCCATCATGTTTGAATTTAGCAGTTTAGAGGTAACCTTCTGCTCCAGAGACAACAGCCAAGATGATACAACAGCGAACTTCCCCACCCTGGCATCAGAGCAGCTGTGAAACTGTACTGTCATTTTGAGGAAAGTGTCCTTTTCAGTACCTACACAGGATAATTAAGAAGCTTCCCTTGAGATGGAGTCTTGCTCTCTTGCCTAGGCTGGAGTTCAGTAGGGTGATATCAGCTCACTGCAACTTCTGCCTCCTGGGCTCAAGCAATGCCTCAGCCTCCCAAGTAGCTGGGATTACAAGCAAACACCACTACGCCTGGTTAATTTTTTTGTATTTTTAGTAGAGATGGGATTTCAGTATGTTGGCCTTGCTGATATTGAACTCCTGACCTCAGGCGATCTGCTTGCCTAGGCCTCCCAATGTGCTGGGATTATAGGAGTGAGCCACTGAGCCCGGCCCAAATGAAACATGTATCTTAAGTCATTTTAAACTTTTTTCATAGCTGGATAAAATCTTCATTTTTGAAATCGGTCTCATTAAATTGTGGCAATGGTGGTTCTCAATCTAAGGATGATTCTTAGTTTCAGGGGTAACAGTGTTAGAGAATGTTGAGGGTCCATCAGTGCCCCTTCCTGGCTGCTCTGAGTCCTTGGGGAGGACAGGCTGCTGTCCACACTTTCTGTATTCACTGCGGCAGCCTAGAGCAGGGTTATGGCACCGTGCCAGCTGGTGCCCCAAGAATGAACACAATCTCTCATTTGGTCTTTAAGACTTCACCATTTACAGAGGAATGTCCCCTGATTTTTATTCACAACATTAATGTTATTCTTTCATTTCTTTTCTCTTTTTCATGAAACTGGATTGCATCATTGTCCTGTGCTTTAGAAATGTTACCTAGATTGAGCTTATTTTGGACAGCAGGTGGCTGATTGGAGTAGACAAGCCCCTCTTTTTCTCTGAGACTCCCAGAGAGTCAGCTCTGATGGTTCCTTCAGACTAGGCTGTGAGCTCTCATCTCAAGTCAGCCCCTGATTCAATATCACAGTGCTTATTCAAATCATTTAGATAATAAAAGATTCATATTAGAGTAAACAAGTATGAGACTATGTCTTAAATCTTAAGAAATGAAAGCTAAGCTAATGGTTTATCAAGAATTTCAGTAATATTTTTAAAAGATATTGTGTCTGTAGAACTCTGCCTGAAAATCACGTTTTTAATGAGGATGAAGTTCAGTTTTATTTACATTATTATGAATAAAATTGTGTCTCATTACTTTTCTAAGGCAAGTGACTTTGATGTAGAAACGTGGTAACTTCAAGTATCACTGTAATTAGCTTGGATGTGGTGAACAGCCGGGACGTCTTCAGGAGGAGACTGTTGTGGGGTCTCAGTCTTCTTACTGTAGCCTCCCGGTGAGTCCTGGTTCCTATGACAGTGTTTACAGAACTCTCCAGCTAGAGGGACTCTGAGGGCTTGTGAAGCACAACCGCTCCACAGTGGGCAGAAGACCCGACAGCAGCACACGGGTCTTGTAGTTGAAGCTTCCAGCAAGGTGCGGGACTCTGAACAGGAGCATGGCTGCCTAGCACATCCCCATCCTGGGACAGCCTTCACACAGGCAAAGACGGTCAATCCACCAAGGAAAGGTGGCTCCCCCAGGCTGCCTGGCCAGGAGCGATCAGAAGAAACCAGCAAAATCCTGCCACTACGTGAAAATGTAACTAAGCCACAACTGTATCTACTTCTATTTTGAAACTCTAGAACCAGGCAGAAGGCACTGTCTGCCATCCTGGTTGCAATGCACGCTATTGCATGTGTGCTCAGGTGTTATCTAAATATGACCTGATTAGAAGCCAGACACTGGCACAACACTGGCATCTTCTCAAGGTGCTGCTGGTGGAGTGTGGAGATCTGTGCCAGGAAGGCAATACTTTTGGTGTATTTGTGTGATCTAAGATTATAAATTTGGAGACAGTACAGCTCTCTTAATTTTTGTTTAAAATGCCAACTTGTTGAAATAGTAATCCGTGAATAATTCTTTGAGCTACTGCTTTTTCCTACCCATTGAACTTGACCCTGCCATCCATAGGAAGCATTATAAATTTTTAAAATTTCCTAGGAATTGGACATTTTAATGAACTCCTCACAGCAGTGTCCTGTCACTGGTCAGTGTATCGGAGCAGGCGAGAGGAAATTTATCTCACTGGCACAATATGTAGCGTTGCTTGTCACCAGGACCTGGACTAATTTAACCCTGCAGTTTCTCCAATTAACAAGGCTTGTCTTCAAACCTTGGGACATGGGGCGCTCTGTTCCGATATCATTTTATTGCCTGCCTCCCTGTCCTCCCTCGGGACGCACGTGATTTAATCCACCTGGAGCCTTGGTAACCAAGCCCTGCCTTCCTGACCTTTGTGATTGATGTTTCATATTTCATGCAGGAGCGAGTGTTTCTCTGCTCACATGACACCCCTCTGCCTACTGGTCAACCAGCCACCCCTCTTTTTTTTTTTAAGAAGGAAGAATAAACCTTTGACAAGAGAACTATTTGTCATGGACGCTCTAACACAGTCCATTCCAGGGGGCAGTCATTCAATCTGTCAGGCCCTAAATGTGGATAGATCATTTGGCTGATGTTCAGGCCGAGCATTGGGACATCTATAATTTCACCCACAGATACAACTTTTCTATGGGAATACGACACAGTTCTTTAGGTATTAAATCAGCCTTGGTATAATAATTTGTCTGCCAATGCTGAGAATTAACAGAAATAAAATATTCAATCAGCGTCATGTAATTATGCCCTGAATTCCATGGAGGTTGGTGCTTATCTCTCAAGGTGTACAGTGCTTTAATTTTTTTGAATGGAACAAAAACAAAGACTAGAAAGAGGCAAAGGAAATAAGAGAGAGAAGAATTTACATACTGAGCATGAGTCTAGAAGGCAGCCTGGGGTCACGTGGCTGTTGCCTTGCTCTGCGGTCCTGTGTGTCTTATCAGATTCCACATCAAGCTCCTCTCCCCCCATCTGACACCGCACAACGCTGCTGATAAAATGGAAGCAAATTCCTTCTATTAGTGACTGACAGCAATTTGAGTGAAATGAAGTTGTACCATGATATTGTTATATATACAAGGTGCAAATAACCTAGTTTGAATAATCACAGGCTGTGTCCTTTTAAATGATTTTTCTCCCCATTTAAAGGAAAGCCTTTGATGTGATAATATTAATTCCCTCCGTGCTGGAAGGAAGAGGAAAAAAAACCTCAGAGAAGCGGAAATTAAATGAGTAATGCAATGTCAGTCAATCTTTTAAGCCAAGGCCTTATTAACTGCTAATCATTTTGTCATTTTGTCGCTCAAAGTAATAAATTTGGTAGGAGAGGACTGGAATGTCTTATGTTTACTTTTATTAGCTTTAAACAGAAACAGTTGTGGAGATATTACATTATCAGGATGTGTGACATTTAAGTGGTTTCTGTTTAGTGTGTCACCATTTTTCTCCCTTACCAATGTCTGATTGCCATAATTTTGAATCATCTGGCTGCCTAAAACAAAAAAGAAACAACAACAAAAAAAACTAAATTAAAAAAATACCATCCAGACCAGACTTGCCCAGAATTTTATCCTTGGAATTTTATCAGCATGATATACCAGATACTTGGTGACACCCTGTGTGTCAGCGGTGGATGCTTTGGTCCCGATGGAGGTTGGGGACATGGAAACACAGCTCCCCAGAAATGTGCACTGAAGGCTTGCTTCTAACATCAATTTGAAAATCATTGACTTTGGACAATCTGAAGTTTATCAGTGGCTTTTTCTACGTGGAAGCCCATGATGGCTCGGTAGCTTTGTGAAAGGGATGTCAGATCGTTTTATCACATTAAGTTATCCAAGAGAACATCAGGTGCAGTTTCCTCCTGACAGGTGAGTGACAGGCAAGTTGCAGTGTCCACAACCCCTCCGCACCAGTGTGCTGATAACCGTGTGTAGGTCAGTGTCCCCAGATGATTCCGTGCTGCTTGAGAACTCACATCTCTGTCATCCCAAACTGGAAACGAGATTGCTAAGGCTCTGTTGCTGCTGAGGTGGTTAGAATAGAATGGGCCCATAACAAACCTGTGGGCCTTATCCAAGGGCACGTGGTCAGCCGGGCACCACCCTGGGGAAGAGGACGCCAGGGAGCCTGATGAAGGTCTAAGTTTGAGCTGGGGTCCATCCTGACCTGGCCTGGCAGAGTGACCCGCAGGAAACAAAGAGCTGATTACAAACCCGCCCTCCACCCACATGACAGTACTTCTGGAACGATGTGTGCAGTGGATTTCTGTTCTTTTCTAGGGGAAGCAGCACTCAAAATCCGGCTGGAGTTTTCTGGGTGGAAAAGCTATCACTGGGCACGGACATCCAGGGTCAGCCTGAGCCTCACCTGCAGCTGGTGGAGTTCATGAGCTCGGGAAGGACGGTGCCCAGGCAGGCCGAGGGGAGCAGCTTCATTCTCCCTATTGCTTTTGTCCTGCAATCAGCCTCATCCTTGTCCCCACAAAACTAAAGGACTCTTTCTGCTTGCAAGATTGAGGCATTTTCCATTGCATATTGCACAATGAGGCTTCTATGGGAACTATTTCCTGAGGAAGTTCTAGTGGCTTTTGTGAAAGAAGCAAGTCTGGGTTTGATGTTTGAGTTGGCAAAATGTTACCAGTTTGTGATAAGAAGATGTGGGACATATTTGGAGATTTTTTTTCCCCTTGAGAGAGTTTATTCAAAGGAGCAAAAGTGTTTTTTAAATATTTATATTCATAGTCTTTTGGGGGGAGAGTAAGTTTCGCAGATAGTTTTAAATATCTTCAGGTTTCCTGGTCATTTTATAATCATCCAATAAACATGGATGGATTTTCACTAGTGAAAAATTCTGAATGGCTACACATGAAGATAATACACAGAAAATATCTCATGAAATGCTAAATAAAGGGAAGTCGCCACGCGTTCCACTTTTTCATAGCAGATGTGGAGGAGGCTCTCTCTGCATCTTCCCCCTGGTTTCTTCAGTCGCTGGTTTGATAATCTTGCAGATGCAGCTGGCCCGGCTGTGACAGTGGGCAGGGCATGGCCCTGAAGCCACCCTCCCTCCTGAAGTACAGACACTGCCTGCCGTGTTGCCTGGACTCCTTCCCATCCTCATGACTCCTTCCCATCCTCATGGGGGTTTCCTGGAAGAAGAAATAGATTGTCTGGGAGTAGAAGATTTTCCTTCTGGAGTTGCTGACTTGGTGGACAGAATGAGAGGGGAGAAACAGCAGAGCCAAGCGTCCAGTTCCTACTGGGGCACAGCGGTTCCCTGGCTCCTCTCCCGCCCTCTCCACTGCCTCCTGCGCCCTGCCAGAGAAGTCCGTGGCGGGCATCTGGCAAAGATGAACCAGGGGTCAAGCTGCAGAGACTGGAGACGGAATCCCCTCCTCTTCCATCCTTGGAGCCCTGGGGGTGCACGACTTCACTGTCAGGCAGAACCCACATAAACCTCACAAAGGCGAAAAAGAAGGGCAAAGTTCTTTTAGAAGATTCAAAACAAAATAAAAGTCTGACCACCTGCCTGTGCCTGGCTGCACAGCCCTAACCCTACCTGTGTGCTTCCTCGGACACTGCCAGGAAGGGGTGCATCTATCACGGCGAAAGCCTTCCTTTCTCCTTCTTTTTTAGAGACGGAGTCTCAGTGGGTTGCCCAGGCTCGAATGAGTGCAGTGGTGCAGTCTCAACTCACTGCAGCTCCAGCTCTCTGGTTTTGGCAATTCTGCATCAGCCACCCAAGCAGCTGGGACTATGGGTACACGCCACCACGCTCGGCTAATTTTTATTTTTATTTTTTAGTAGAGATGGAGTTTTACCATGTTGCCCAGGCTGGTCTCAAACTCCTGAGCTCAGGCAATCTACCCATCTTGGCCTCCCAACGGCTGCACTCCAGGGAGTGAGTCCTTGAGGCCCAGTGACTCAGGAACCTCCCTGTCCTCTGCTCACACTTCCCAGCGCATCCTGGACCCCCAAATCGTGTGGTACTCAGCATCCCACAGTCCAGCCCCACTCATTTTCTTTCATAAGGACCAGCTTTCCTTGCAGTGGGGCTAAAGTGACATTTTTCTGCCAATGTCTCACTCTGCCCCATTCTCAGCAATAGGCAGAAAATTCACTGGCATTAAAAACAATCTCGCTGATCTCATTCATAGCATGTGATGCCACCATTTATTTACATAATAAAAGCATTGGAGACACACAAACCACAGACTCTTTTTTCAGTGGCTTAGAAAACATTCAGAGAACAGAAACATTTTTAAATATCGATAGGCACAAATTATCTCCTAATTTATTTTTACAAATTGAAACTGAGGCAAAATGAAGCAAAAAACAACTACCGCCCGATTTACTGTTTTATGGGGGAGATTTTGTGTACTCGTGTGTGGTAGGCGTGTTTATGTGCAAGTGTATGCTTCATTTGAGTTAACACACTATAAAATATAATGTAGTGTTTTGCAGATTTCTTTAAAACAATGATAAATCTACTGAATGCACAATCCCTTTATAACAACGGCAGTGAGAGCCAGCGCCTGGTGCAGGATGTCTTCAGGGAGCTTGACTACCTCTTCTAACCTCAGCATTGGCTTCTGCACCTGAAATTGGGGTGGCAATCTTCAGCACCCCCCACCTGGAGTTACAAAGAAAGAATCCAAAAGTGAACGCCTAGACTATTGTATTCACGTCAGGCGGTGCTTTTGTCTGCTGTCCATAGCATGTGACCACACCTTCGGCACACAGCTGGATCCACAGAGGACGTTGGGATGGCAGCCACCAGGAAAGGCAGTTCTCAGCCCATGGCTGCTCGTCAGTGCTTTGCTGGGGCAGTGAATGCATGTGAAACCACCTCTAGGAACCGGGGACTGGAGAGGCCAGGTGGGGTGTCCTGAAGGCATGTCTGTATCTCTGAGGGGTATATGTGATGTTTAAATAAATCTCTGGGCCGGGCACGGTGGCTCACACCTGTAATCCTAGCGCTTTAGGAGGTCAAGGCGGTGGATTGCTTGAGCTCAGGAGTCAGACCAGCGTAAGCAACAGGGTAAAACCCCATCTCTACTAAAATAGAAAAAAATTAGCTGGGTGTGGTGGTGTGTGCCTGTAGTCCCACCTACTCGGGAGGCTGACACAAAATTGCTAGAACCTGAGAGGTGGAGGGTGCAGTGAGCTCAAATTGCACGACTGTACTCACTCCAGCCTGGTGACAGAGCAAGACTGTGTCTCTGAAAAAAAAAATACTCCTCTAGTCCCTCAGAAATGCTGACACTTTCCCAATAATGGGCTTACCTCTGTTTTTGAGGACTCTGACCAGAAAAGTCACCTTCTTATGAACAGAAGGATGAAGGTACAAAATACGTACTTTGACACAGAAGACCAGGAGGGCCTCCGCTCTGTGGCTGCACTATGGTCTATCTCTGAATGCAGAGCAGACCAATGTCCATCAACCATTTATACAACAACAGTCTGTGACTGTCAAGAACCAGTTCCATCATACCCTATGTAGGTTTTCAGATGGATGGTCATAGCGTGAAGTCATCCTGTCCACACAGCCATTTTTAGCATGGATTCTATTTATTCGTTCCTTCCATGAATGAGCAGTCAAGCTAGTTATATGGATTCAAATAAATAAATCTGATATTGAGTTACTGTTGCATGTATCTCTTTGTGTGTTAATTGATTGATTGATGGTCGGACTGTGGCAGTTGTCATCTTGGTAAGGTTTCCTGCTGTGCAATAGTGGAGACAGATCACAGACCCCCAAACTTGAACGTCCTTCTCACTGAAGACAAAATCATAGACGAATCATTCCAAGCAGGATAACATCAGGGTCAGATTTTGGAAAACACACTCATTACTCCTTCTAGCAAAAATAATCACTAACAGGATAGATCCCCGCCCTCACCCCATCTATGAGAGAAATTGCAGGTCGCATGCAATCCCTGCTGTCCACACAGCCCACAGCTGCCTCACTCCGTCTGTGCACTCTTGTCTAGCACCTGCAGCCAATCTCCTTAGCAGCACTTACATGACTCAAGTCGCCTAAAATAAATTATTATCCAATTAACCCATTCCAAATTATAGTAGATATTTAATAAGAGAAATCATGAGAAAAAATATCATCCAATGTAAACACAAATTATATACACACCTTAATTATTGCAAGTTACAAAATGCATAAGGGAGATATATATTTTTCCTGTGACAACCATTATTCATTTTCAAATTATTTGCAAAACAGCAGTAACAATTTGCATTTAAATAATACGTTTCTTATGAAGAGCTCCACATGCTGTGGATGTAGTTATTCACACACAACCACACACACACACACACACACACACACACACATGCACACATGCACAAATTATAGCTATTAATAGTGCCGTAATATACGAGAAAATAGATTTTCTTTATGGAACATGCTGGATAGTGATTATTACCATCACTCACATTTTAAATGGTGGGGTTCTTGGGCCTTGAGAAATAAACTGATTTGCCTAAATCCACATTCCATGTCCCTGGTACAACTGGAAATGAAAATAGGGCTTGGGTTTCACTATAGGGAGTGTTGGTTGCTTTCAACTCCGGAAATTCTCTGAGCTGAGGGAGTTCAGCTGATCGATCCACACACACCAGCAGACAAGCTGCCTCCCAACAGTTGTGGATTTGAGGAAAACACCCACCTATCTCTGTTCAAAGTCTGCCTGAATCTCTCAGGAAGAGTAGTGTCCAGTTTCTTCCTCAAGTAGTGAAACCCTCAGTGATTATTTATTTTTAAGGATGAATGAGCATTTATTTCTTCCATTAATTTTCACTCTTATGCAGTGCTTATAAATACTGAATGATGAAAGCCATGGAAATAATCCTAATGTATCCAAAGCTGCCTCCTCTAGCTGACAATGTTTATTCATGAAACGTCATTTCCAAATCAGAAACCCAGGCATAAAGTTTAGGTGTTAATAGAGATGCCATTGTCTTTTTTAAGCTGTTGAACCTCAAATACCACCTGCTCTTTGCTGTCCCCTCCCTGGGCAGTTGGTGTGCTCCCTGTGGGTCTGTAGACCAGATACCAGCTCCATGGAGACGCCTCAACAGAGGTGTCCACTCGGGTGCACCTGCATTCTGCACCAGCCTGTCCTGAGAATGTCTCACTGTGTCAGGGCATTTCATTAACTTTTACCTTTGATGTGGGCTAGGTAAAAGAGAAAGAGGCACTGTAACTGCACAGGGAGCGTTGAGATGTTGTGATCTTCAAGCTTCATGATCTATTGGCGTAATATTGCATAGGGAATTATCATAGAGCCATAACATATTCATTGAACTCATCACCCCATCTCACTTCTGAGCCTTACAGATATAAATATATATATTCATATTAGAACTTTGTTACTGGTGTATTCAAATGTTGTTTTGGGGAGAGAGTGATTCTCAATAATAGAAAGTGACAGTCTAATCAGGAGACTTCAGTTGACCAGACCATCTCAGACCTTCATTTTCAAACATCCAACCACTCCTTCCTGCTGATACACTTCAGATAAAAAGGGATTGGAGCATGCAAAGGGGTCATCTGCTGGCAGTGGCTTTAGATCGTGACTCTGAATTTTCACACATTTTTATATCATTTAACAGATTATAGCAGTGTGTACATATTTGCTGTGTTGAGGGTGATAAGCTTCTATATGACTTTGATCTGAATCTCCATAGAGAGAAGAAGAGCCCCACAGAGTGTAGGAGATTCCTTAGTATATAATGCATGTAAGATATGTGTGCAAAAACTGTATGTTTTTCCTTTAGAAAAGAGTTTTCTCAGCCAGGCACAGTGGCTCACGCCTGTAATCCCAGTACTTTGGGCGGTGAGGGAGGTGGAACACTTGTGGTCAGGAGTTCGAGACCAGCCTGGCCAACATGGTGACACCCTATCTCTACCAGGATTGGTGGTGGGTGCCTGTAGTCCCAGCTCCGTGGTGGCCGAGGCAAGAGAATTGCTTGAACCTGGGAGGAGGATGTTGCAGTGAGCCGAGATCATGCCCCTGCACTTCAGCCTAGGCAAGAGAGTGACTCTGTCTCAAGAAAATAAAACAATACAAAAAGGGTTTTCTCCCTTCAGCACATCACACAGATGGAACCTGCAATCCAAGCCTAAATCTAGATGAGGAGATGCCCTGGTGTGTGCGTGGATTTGCAAATAGCCGTCAGCCATGGTTTAGCCTCCATGTCTCATTTGCAAGATAAGCCAGTCACATAACACAGAGTGAGGAAGACAAGGACAAAATCCTCACTGGCTCTCCCATTTTGCTATAATATAACAAAATAAGCTTTATTAGCCAATATTTGAATTAGCAGCAAAATACATAAAAGATTGCTAGATTCCTTTTAACCTCAGAATCATTTTCTCATAACTTCTCAAGGAAGAAGAGAGGCTAAAATATGATTTGAATGAAGGCTCATGCACTCATTCTGTCCTTACCGTTGGACCTGGTAATAGACCATTCATTTTTAAGGTAATATTCTTACCTGAAAGACCACTAAGGCATGGTGGAGTAACTTAGACATGATGGATAAAGTACTTAACTGCACACATTGGGTATCAGCCTAACATTGCTTAAGTTAATCCTAAATGTCTACTGTTCGTCTCTCCCATGAGGTCAATAAGATTTAATTAAGTACCAGGACCATATTCTCAGTAACATCTTCTAAGTGACTGATTTTGTTTCAGATTACTCTAAAAAGTTTTTTCCGAATCCTTGCTTTCATTGGAGGGTTTCTAATTCCCCTGTCGGTATCCTATTAATCCTAGTGGTAATCACAGTGGCAGTTTTTCACATTCACATGGGCTTGGAAAGCCTCCATTCAGACCTGGACATGCAGCCGTCATGCCTGCGCAACTTCAGGTGACAGGGGCACTGGGATGGGGATTCCTGTGACATCATTAAAACCTGAGTGGGTGTTGAACAATGAGAACACATGGACACAGGAAGGGGAACTTCACACACCAGGGCCTTTTGGGGATGAGGGTCTAGGGGAGGAAAAGTAGGGGCTGGGGGGATGGGGAGGGAGAGCATTAGCAGAAATACCTAATGTAGAAGGTGGGATGATGGTGCAGTAAACCACCATGGCACATGTATACCTGCGTCACAAACCTGTACGTCCTGCACATGTACCCCAGAGCTTAAAGTATAATAAAAATAAATAAATAAAACGGGTATAAAAAAATCTTACATGGAAATAACATAGATGTCAGGGTGATCAGCTAAGCTGCACTGCAGAGTCCCCTTGAGTGTCCTAGGACAGAGTGTGTTCTCTACAGAAAAGAGCCAAGGAAAGAGAAATAGTCCTAGCACCTTAGCATCTGAGCATTTCTGAGTGGTGGTTAAAAGTGGGCTAGTTAATATCAGAGACTAGCCACGACAAGTTGCCGGAGAGGAGCAGGGTTTCAGACTCAACAGCAAGAATATTTGAATATTGATCTCTGAAGTTCCATTAGGTCTCTGCTGAACACTGCAGACATCACAGATTGATGTCTCTTTAAACTGTGCCTGAGAGCCAGCCACTGGGAGAATCCTGCTATTGACTTGTGATGCTTGAGAAATCTTGCCAAGGAAGAGAGAGGGCTTTCGGGCCCCATCACCCCCTCCACTTCCTTCTTCCATCTGTCCTTCCGCGTCTCCTGTCCCTCCCAGTCACCTTCTGTCCCATTCCTCAGCCCTTCTCAAGTTTTTTGTCCTGACAAATTATAAAAGTTATTTTCTGTAAGATGGGTGACTTACTCTCCCTTGATATTTATGGATGTCACTTCAAGCAGGCTCTTGTGTGAAAAGCAAAGATTTACAAAGTGTCTTCTTAATGTGATATTGTTTAGCTGTTGAAGTAAAAGCACTATCACGTAATAATAATAAAAACAACCTTATTGTCTTTGAATTATATTGTTGATCTAATTTATCATCTGACTATTTCGATAGGTTAGAAAGTTTAGAAGAAGGTTATAGTTTAAAAAAGAAGGGAGAATTTTAGTCATTGACCAACATTTTACCAGGTAAGAAATAGGGACAATGGTGCTAAGTTTATGGAAGATGCTGCAGTTGTAGGAATGCGTTTCAAGCTCACCTGAGCACTTAAAGAAGCAGGAGGCAGTGCTGGAGGGACAAGGTTCCTGATGAGGGGGTTGGGATTTGGGGCACTGCTCACCCTGTCCACAGGCACATCTGGTGCTCTGCCAATACATTGGAAATATAATTTTTATCAACGGTTGTTTCTTTAAGAGCTTACTAATCTTTCCCATTGATTCATGCCATTGCCTTATTGACCGGACGGCTGTGCTGAGAAGGTACACTTTGTTGAGTGACCACATCTTACTGCATGTTCCTGGATGGCAGGAAATAGGCTTAGGAGGGCCAGCGGGAGCAGTGTTCTATATCCAAGTCATGATTTATGGATTTTACTTTAGGGGTACTTTGATGATAAATACATTGGAACCCTATATTAGTCAGCATTTTCTAGAGTGACAGAACTAATAGGATATATGTGGAAGGGAGTTTATTAAGGAGAATTAATTCACAGGATCGCAAGGTGAAGTCCCAAACTGGGCATCTGCAAGGTGAGGAAGAAGGAAGCCAGTGCAAGTCTCAAACCCTCAAAGTAGAGAAGCTGACAGTGCAGCTTTCGGTCTGTGACTAAAGGCCTGTGAGCCCCTGGAAAACCCCTGTTGTAAATCAAGAGTCCAAAAGCTGAAAAACTTGGAATCTGATGTTTGAGAGCAAGAAGCACTTCGCATGGGAGAAAGACGGAGCACAGAAGACTTAGCAAGTCTGATCACTCCATGTTCTTCTGCCTGCTTTATTCTAGTTACCCTGGCAGCTGATCACCCAGACTGAGGGTGGGTCTGCCTCTCCCAGTCCACTAACTCAAATGTTAATCTCCTTAGCAACACCCTCACAGACACACCCAGGAACAATACTTTGTATCCTTCAATCCAATCAAGTTAACACTCAATATTAACCATCACAAATTCTGAGAAAACAACCTAACATGTTGATTTTTAAGTGGTGACTGAGGTCAACAATGGATAACAAACTTCTAAAACCCAATTTAGTATTTGCTAACCAGAGCATGACTCTGAACATTGAAGCAGTTATAACTTTCAATGAGAAATGATGGCCCTTTCACTTGAGTGAGATATAGAAAATACATTGGGTTTTTAAAAAATAAACTAAATATTTATCTCATATTATCACCTAAATAAATTCAGTTAAACTATAAAGATATATGTAAAAAATCACATACACAATAGTCAGGGAGTAAAACAAGAACAAATCTGGAGGCATCACATTATCCTACCTCTAACAATCTTGCAAGACCATAGTCACCAAAACAGTATGATACTGGAATAAAAATAGGCACATAGACCAATAGAACAAAATAGATAACCCAGAAACAAAGCTGGATACTAACAGCCTACTGAACTTCAACAAAGCAAAAGGAAAAAAAAATGTAAAGTGGGAAAAGGACACTTTGTTCAACAAATAGCACTGGAATAATGGGCAAGCCACATGTGGGAGAACAAAACTACATCCTCATCTCTCAGCTTATGCAGCAACCAACTCAAGATGGATCAAAGACTTAAATCTAAGACCAGAAACCATAAAAATTCTGAAGATAACATTGGAAAAGCCCTTTTAGACATTGGCTTAGGCAAATACTTCATGACCAAGAACCCAAAAGCAAATGCCTCTATCCTTCTTTTGAGGCTCGTGGCTTCTAACATGAAGCTCCTGGGATCTACTTCAGATTCCATTCATTGGAATGTGAATAGGTAATGTGGGCAAGGATCACATTATGTCAAGTTTTGAACCCAGCCAGTCTTTAAATTCCTATTTATAAAATGAACCATGATAATTTTCAACTTATTTATAAAGCACACTATGTATTTACTATTACAGGAAGAATTGGTGGAATTTTAAAATGTTGTCTAAGTATTACCCAAATCAATCTTTTTCTGTAAAATCAGTGAGTATGGATAGCATGAATAAAAAAAGAGAGAGAAACAATTTGAAAATGACTTCACAATTCTGGTAAACTTGGAAAAATATAATCATGGTATTATCAATGCATATAAAACTAAAGATTTCAGCCACAAGTTGTGCGTGTCCAAACTCTAAAGCAATTCAAGTGCATACTGTTTTGGCATTGAGATATTAGAATAACCTTTTCTAGGCCCTTTACACCCACCAGGTCTGAGTAAATCAGAGAATAGATGGCGAGAGTGCTTAATAAGAAGCACCATTCCCTGGCCCCTCTCACAGGGCTGGAGTTCCAACAGGAACCCTGTGTAATCATTGACCTGAATGTGCACAGTTCCCTTCCCTAGGAAAAATCTTATTATTCACATTTGTACATGAGCTAACAGACTTAGAGACATTAAGGAACTCAGATCCCATGGTCTCCAGAACAAATCCACAGGCACCTGTGACTTGTGTCCTAGACTGCCTGGAACCACAGCTGGCCCTATGCAGTTTTTTTCCCTTCGTTCTTGAGGAAAGGTAAATTTGGGCTGACCTTACAATAAAAACCTCACACAGCTACACACAGTGTTGTGTGTGCTTGTTTAGTTTTTTACACTATTTAAAACTTTTTCACAAAATTAAACTACTTCTACAGAAATTATTTATTTAGCCTACAACACATTTTGAGCATACTTGGTAAACTATAGACTATGTAAGAAGAAATAAATCCTCATGCCATCTTCACCAGGAGAAGCAGCACAATATTGAAATGGTCATGGAGTCACTAAATATGAGCAAAACAGAATGAAAGCATGGAAAACCAAATACAGTCTTCTCAGTGCATATTAAATATTTTGAAAACTATTTGTGAGGCTATTATAAAACATTAAAATAGCATTAAATGCCACAAACAGCATAGTTTTATTTAGAAGATATCAGCAGTAGATTAAAACAATCATTCAACTTTATGACATTAATTCAGTATCCAATAGTGGCAACTTCAGTGAAAGCAAAATCTGTTAAATATTTCAGAATTTTATAGACAAACCAAATTAGTTAATAAGAAAGTGCCCAGCTCTCCTGGTTTTCCTTAAACTTGACTGACATAGCACTGGAATTTTCATGTCTGAGCAAAGAGAGATAGGAACTCACCTTAGTTGACTGTGAGATAAATCTGAAAGACAAGTTAGATGCTCTTGTAATAGAGGGAGAGAAAATGTGTGTGTGTGTGTGTGTGTGTGTGTGTGTGTGTGTGTGTGTGTGTGTGTGTGTGTTGAGGCTATCAGACACTCTTTGGAGAATGTGATCTTTGCTCCAAACAGTGAAGAAAAATTGGACAATAGATTAAGCTTGAGGAAAAAGGGGAATTAAGAACAAAGACATAAAGAAGAAACTGACACATGTTAGGGGTAGGGGCATGCCCAACTCATTTTAGGTTGCTGGAATAGCAAAGTGGGGCAGAATGCTGGTGGCGGAGTGGTCTGTATGCCTAGGCCTGAATTGACACAGTGGAGTATGGGTGACCATGTGTCTTCTAAGAGGCAAGACCTGAGAGATTTAGTGCCTTTTCAGTAGAATATCAGAGAGCATCAGGGTAAGCGTTCTTCATCAGATGGATGTCTTTAATCGAAATAGGAAACCAGGAAGAATTGCATGGTTTTACAAGGAAGATCAGAAATTCTGCTTTACATGGATTGAGAATGAGAAGTTTTCTGTTCATCCAGGTAGAGATGTTTAGCAGACAGGCAATCAGGGAAGAAATTGAAGCCAGGGGAGTGCATTTGACATAACTGCAGAGAATTAGATCAGGTGGTTAGATCAGATAGTCCAGAAAATACTCTAGAGAGAATGGGAGTCCTGGATCATTGAGGAAGACCTATACTTAAGAGGTAAAAGGGAACCCACCCAAGGACCTTGAGAGTAAGCAGCCAGACACATAGCAAAACTAACTGGACCAAAGTGACTTAAGTGCAGCTGGCAAAAAATAACTGCAGATCTGTTAAGAGAGTGTCATTATGAACTCCGGGAATATGATAATTAATATTCAGTAATACGTTTCTAAGTCCCAGCATGATGCTAGGTGAAGTGAAGCATTAAAACAGTTCCAATTTTCCCTCCACCTCAAGAGGACCACACTATGCTTCATTCATTCAGGAAACATCAAATAGCTCCTATCTTCAGAATGCATAATTAAATAAACATTGGGACCATCTTTGCTTGGCACTGAGGGAGCACACAGATGAGAAAGAAGTAATCCTCATTGTGTAAGGGTTTGCGATCTCTTTTAGTGAGGGGGGTGGTATGCCCTTTGCAAAGAGAAAGCTCTATGTATCAATAATGTTAGCAGAAAGCATGGGTGCTTTGTATCGAGGCACTCAGTGGAGCAAATCACGGCAGCCCACAAGGCAAGGGGTCATGAACAGCTCTTCCTGAAAGGGGCTTGACTGACAGATACAAAGAGGTTACCCTGGTTAAAAGTGGGGTGTGAAAATGGGAGGCTTTCTAGACAGAAGAATTGTGAGAGCAGAAAAGCTATGGAAGGAAGCTATGGACTGGGAGGAAGAGCACATGTGGATGCAGATTAGTGATGGGAAGAGACGAGAAACAAACAGCTCTCTCTTGCCAGGTGGCCTCAATTTTGTTACTTAGAGAACAGCCATGTGAATATTTGAACACATCAGCAGTGAGACAGAAGGAGACATAGACACAGAATGTGTAAGGACACTATAAAAGCTGATCAGCTCTAAGTGGCCTGAGCTGGGCACTGCCAATGTGTGGACAGAGCCACCTTTTTGACTGAGGAGCTACCCGACCTTTGCTAGACAAACCACATGGACAAAATCAAATTCAGAGTGTGGTGTATATTGAGTGTAGATGACACCAATGACCAGGCCTGTTCTATGCTGGATGATTACAGAGGAGGAAAAATAATGCTTCCTCAAACATGGAGGTCAGTAAAGCTGAGTAGGGATAATAGATGGAAAAAGTGCAATTCAAGTATCTAAGTCTTCAGTGAAGGTAGGGCCATTCATAGAACAAGTAGGCAACTGCATGGGAATTGAGCGGGTCCAGGCTGTGTATTTAAGACTCCTTTAAAACAATGTTTTGACCTGTAAAATTACATTAACTATGGTTGATGGAGAGTAATTTGATTTAATTCCAGCTCATTACACGATGTTTCTGAAGGAAGTTTCCCTTAGAAGGATGATTTTCAAACAGGATTCTGCAGGTTTCCCAGAACTTTTTAGAGGCTAAAAACCAAAATAGCCCAAATAAATAATATAAGGAATTCCTGTGAAAGTCTCACTTATGAGTAAAACTTATTTAAAATTTCTAGGATGTTTTGATGGTATATTGATATTTGTTTAAGATGCAAAATCAGTGACAAAATTTAGTGATTCTTTATTTTCTAATATCACTTGTCCCTTAGATATTAACTGATATACAAACTCCTTCTGAGAGTATGTATTATCAAAACAAAAGCAAATTGATAAAAATCCAAATTTAAGCCAAACAAATTATTGTTTAGTCTTTGCTAAATAGGGTTATATTGCGTATGAGTTGCTATGTTATATATACCACAAGCCTGTCAAAGGCAAGACTTTAACATTCCAAATCCCATTTAAGGAATTTGTAGATGGGTACAACTCTGTCTCCTATCATACATAATTATGAGGTTATTTCTTTTATATATCAGTGTCATTAGGACACATACCTTAAATGATTGAAAAATATATATATCTAATATTCTGTAATGATTATGAAATCCAAAATCAAGCTTTTAATGCTTTAAGATGAGAATAATCATAAATATTTAACTTTTTAGAATGTATCAAAACATTTTGAAATTTAAGATTTATGGAAAACTTCCATGGGAAAGTCTGGTTGTTCTGTCTTAGCAAATGAAGATGTCTTTTCTTGAGATAAAAGCTTCAGATGGCTGGCAAATCAATTTCTTAAGGCTTTTTGGACTTCTAAGAGCTCTTACAAATAAACATTTTAGTAAGCTAACTTAAAATGAATTAAAAACACATGGTCAAATTGTCTTCAAAACACAAAGGACTTATTTTTAAAGGATAATATATTTAGCAAAATGCATTTTAAATTTGACAGAGCCCTCTTCACACTGGAACATGCATGAGACTTTGAAGCATTCAAACTGTAACTAGTTTCTTAGACTCAACATCCAAGACTTCATAAAACAAATTCATGAATTGGTAATGATCATGAGATAAAATCAGGCTCCTTTCTGGAAAAACGTGCCTCAGAACTTCTCATCTCAGGTGGTCTACAATGATTGTTTATATGTAACTCATTTCTCAGAGAGACTTTTGGAGGAGAAAACATTAATGCCAGTAATTTTCATCTCACCTGTAATTTTTTAGAAAAATAATTTAATGGATGATGGAAAATGTCATCTTTAGAGATGAAATACTTTGTAACATTATCTGTCCAGGGTAATAGCCAGGAATTCAATATTGGCCAAAACACTGTACATGGCATCATAAGATTAGAAATAAGAAAAAAAGATCTCTAGAAGTTAAAAACTTAATTTAGAAACAGATACCTATTTAGAAAAAAGACCAAAGCTCAGGACCCCAAGAAAGCCATTTTGCTTATCTATATTTTACCTTTCCCTAATGTCTGTTATTTACCTTCTGTTTTCAGCTGTTATCAACAATGTGTACATATGCTAAGCCCCTATTCCAACATCATTTAACTCCTCACTAGCTCAGACAGAGAAAGAGAAAGGCTAGAATAGTTATGAATTTTTAATGAAATTACTGTAAAGCTAATTTCAATTATCACACCCAGCTCTAATGATCACTTAGCATATTCAGGTTTTATTGGCTTGCTCTCCATCTCTCAGCTTCTTAATTCTAATAATTTGACATAATGTGAAAGGTTTCTTATGTCTTTATTAATGATATAGACTTAGGAATTTATTTTGTTCATAGACATGAATACATTTAGCATATTAGCTCTGTTGACAAACATGAAATTTATGTGTTTTTTTTTTTTTTCTGGAAAGTCTGAAACCACCTGTTTTCCTCGTCTATCCCAGCAGAGGAGAAGGAGGACAAAAGATCATGATGCAGTTAGATTTCTTCTCTACCCAAGAAATAAGAAAAAATGTTCTAGGATAAATAACCACTATCTGCGAACCAAAAATTATGGAAAATAAACAGTAGCTGAAATGTGTAATGCAAATTAGTCACATTATAGAAAGCTATCTATCACAGCTCAGTTTTTTTAAACAGAATGTGTCTGCGTGCAGGTGTATGTGTGTGGTGTGTATTCAACATGAAACAGCCTTAGATTTATTCCATGAATTAGGATGCATCTGCACATTTCAATACTGTGAGCATACAGGTGCTCATCTTAGCACAGTAGAGCATATCCAGTTATAATGACACCCAAAGGCATTGGGATTTGATGAAGCCATTATCCTAAGTGAGAAGACTAGATGCTCATTTTCAACAGTCGTCTTTTAAATACCATGACTTTTCTGGGGTTTTTCTTTTGGGATTTGTTTTTGTATTTGAAATTCCCATTCTCTTTTCCTACAAGTGTGTACTATTTAACATGCAGTTAGACCCGCTGTCTTGAGGTAGGAGGCTTCTTTCAGCAGCGTAGGTATTCGTTCTAGCTTCAGCAGTGTGACAAAGGTAGGTCTGCAAAGTGTCTGAGCGGAGTGCACGTCAGAAGAACGAGATAAGCCCATGCACATGAGTTTCTTGCTCTTTGCCTTCATTTTATTGTATAACATGTGTTTGGCCTGAATTTCTGAATAACATTATTATTTTGGAAATAGCTGACTTCTGTAAGTACAATTTTTTTTCCTAAAAAATAATGTAAAATGTACATATAATTCTACATACAATTTGAATGGCTTTACAGCTATTCAAAGATAATGTAATAAAATGTAAGAAATTGATCCAGTTCTCGGGATGTTTAATTGGCATAATTGACAGCATTTATATTATTAATTTAATCATTTTTTAAAAGAATCACAGTTTTAGAGATACAGGTTAAGATTCCAAGTTCTCCAATAGAAAAGTCTCCTATGAAAAATTATAACTCATAGAAACCAAATAATTGCTTGAAAAGAATAACAATATATAAAAAATGATATACTGATGGAAAGTTTGACATTATATAATGAAAATAAAAATATGGAGTGAGTAATTATTGTGCCTCAGGCTTCCAGTATATGTTGAACAGAAATGGTGAGAATTGGCAAAGTTGTTCTTTTTCTGATCTTAGAAAAAAAGCTTTCAATTTGTACTATAAGGTATGATGTTTGCTGTGGGTTAGTTATATATGGTTATTGTTGTTATATATGGTTAGTTATATATAGTTATTGTGTTGAAGAATATTTCTTCTGTATCGAATTGATTTTTGACATAGGTGTCAAGAACACACGAAAGAGAAAGAACAGTTTTTTAAATACATGGTACTGGAGAAACTGGATATTTACATGCAGAAGAATAAAAATGAACCCTTAATTCATCTTTTATACAAGAATCAACTTAATATGGATTAAAGACTTTAACATAAGACATAAAATTCTAAAACTACTAGAGAAAAACCTAAGACAAAAGCTCCGTGATGTTGATCTGGGCAGTGATTTCTTGAATATGACCCCTACAAGCACAGGCAACAGGAGCAAAAATAAACAAATGGGATTGCATCAAATTTGAAAGCTTCTACTCAGCAAAGGAAACAATGAGCAAAATGAAGAAGCAATCCACATATTGGGAGAAAATATTTGCATGTCATATATTAGATGAGGAGCTAATGTTCAAAATACACAAGAAACTCAAACTACTCAATAATAAGAAAACAAATAACCCTACTTAAAATATGGGCAAATGACCTGAATAGACATTTTTCAAAAGAAGACATACAAATTGCCAACTGATATTTGAAAAACTGCTCAACATCTCTAATCATCAGACAAATGTGAATCAAAACCACAATGTAATACCATCCCACATGGGTTAAACTGTTTATTATAAGAAAAAAGAAAGGTGGGTGTTGGTGAGAATGTGGAAAAAAGGGATCACTTATACAATGCTGGTGGTATTATAAATTAGTATAACCATTTTGGAAAACACTATGGAGTTTCTCAAAAAAGTAGAAATAAAAATAACATGTGATTCAGCAATCCCACTTCTGGGTAGATCTCCAAAGAAATTGAAATCCGTATGTTGAAGAGATGTCTGCATTTTCATGTTTATTCCAAAAACATTATTTTATTTTTAATTGACAAATTATAATTATATACATTTGCAGGGTAGAATGTTATGTGTCAATGCATGTGTACATTACAGAATAATCAAATCAAGCTAATTAACATATTTATCAACTTAAATATTTATCATTTTATTGTGTTGAAAACATTTAGATTCCTAATTCTTCTGTTTTAGCTATTTGGAAGTATTTAGTACATTATTATTAACTATAGTCTCCATTCCTGCAGTAGATCACCAGAATGTATTCCTCCTGTGTACCTGAAACTTTGCACCCTTTGACCAAATTCTCTCTTTTCCATGTCTACCTCACCTCCCTGCTGCCTGCCACCCATCCCCAGTATTCACAATATGCAAACTATTAAAACAGCTGAAGTGCCCATCAATGGATGAATAGATTTTTAAATGTGTAATCTAAAAAAGGAGAACTAGAAATACAGAGTAGAATGGTGGTTACCAAAGGCAGGAAGTCTGGTGATGGGTGGTGGGCAGGAGGGAGGTGAGGTAGACATGGAAAGAAGAGAATTTGGTCAAAGGGTGCAAAGTTTCAGATACACAGGAGGAATACATTCCAGTGATCTACTGCACGGAATGGAGATTAGAGTTAATAATAATGTGCCAAATACTTCCAAATAGCTAAAAGAGAGAAATTTGAATGTTTTCAACACAATAAAATGATAAATATTTAATATGTTAATTAGCTTGATTTGATTATTCTGCAATGTATGTATGCATTGACACATAACATTCTACCCTGTAAATATATGTAATTATAATTTGTCAATTAAAAATAAAATAATACTTGAAAAAGTATCTTAAAAAATATAGGGTGGGGAGAAGTTGGGGTCAACAAGTAAGAGTACTCTGGACACCTCAAGTGTCATAGTAACAGTAGATACTACTCTATTCTTTACAATAACAGAAAATAAAACAAAAACAAAACCAATCTATAGGCATTCTTTAGCTTAATAGCTATGACATTAATAGGGTCTAAATCAGCAAAAAATGTGAATCTATTAAAAAAAATAAGTTCTCAAAGAAGGGAATAGATCAAATGATCAGTTATAAAAATAGACATAAAGGAGTTAATCACATTTAAAAAATTAAGCTAAACTAAAAGCTGTTTACGAAAGAGAACCCTAAAACTGAAAAACATAGAAATTAAAAATATGATGAGTAATAAATATATTAGCAAGCAGAGTAGCAATATTAATGCCAGAAAAAGTGGAATTCAAATTAAATAATAACTACATCATATAAACATAAGAGTTTATACTGATGAAAATGTAATACATAATAATCAACTTCTCATCAAACTTTATAGGCAAATAATATTAAAAAATGCAAAAAAAACCAATTTGAAAGAAAAGAAACTACTCTTCAGGTATCAACTCTTTTATATGTTAAGAAATAGATAATATGATATCATATATATACAGCTCTAATTAATGAAATGATTATGTGTATACATATATATGGGTATATGTTGATTTATGGATTATCTTCCCTGTTCCATTAACCTAAGTGTCTATTTTATGAAAATAAGATCTGATGGCAGTAGTTTTATACTTAGACATAAAATCAAATAGTTTAAGTTATCCAATTATATTCATCAATTTTAATAAGTTTGATTATTTGAGGGCTTGTTAATTTTTGGACACATTTTTCAAATCAGTCAAATAGCAACAGATATCTGCTGAGATTTTCATTGGGACTACATAGAAATGACTGGCAAATTTGAGGGAACATTGTCATTAAAAAATTATTGAGCTTTCTGATATAAGAAAATAATTTATCTCTCCACTTATTCATATCTTTAGTCTGAGTTACGTTATTAATTTCCAATGTATAGATAGACCTTGCCCATATTTTGTCAACTTAATGTTTAAAGCTATTATAGCTTCATGCTACTATAAATTTTATTCCTTTGTTAATTTCATTTTCTAATTGTTCATTGCTATAACATAGGCAAACAAGTGATTTTTTTATGTTGACCATGCAGTCTGTTATGTTGCTTAATTCACTCATTAATTCAATGTAACTTTTATATAAATATCTTAGGATGGTTTTTAATGTTCATGATCATTTATTCTACAAGTAAAGCAAGTTTTATTTATTTCTCTTCAATTTGACTGATTTTATTTATTTTTCTTCTCCTATTGCATTGGCTCAGACATCCAATAGAATGTTGACTATAAAAAGTGAAAAATAGATCTTCTTCCTTCCTGAACTTTAGAGACATGCATCCAATATTTTATTTTTGTAGTATGCTTGCTTTTACAATTTTGTACATTCCTTTTATTAGCTTAAGTATTTCTCTTCTATTTTCATTTTACAGTCTTTATGATATGTGAAATTCAAATTTTTCACAAGCCTTTTCTATATTTATTCTGATAGTAGTCCAATATGGCATGTTACATTATTTCATTTTAAAATAGTAAACCACATTCACATTTCTGAGCTCTATTCTACTGTGCCAGTTCAGTTAATTGAAGATCATGCTGATCCTTTCAAAATTTGTAAGTAAACTGTTTTTGGTCTGGGATTTTGGAATAGCTTATATTTTAAGACTAGTTTCATCCTGCTATTAACATATGAACCATCTTTTGTCTCTTTCATGTTCAACAATGTCTTTCCAAGATGGCTACTTATTATAATAAGGTTTTTTTATTTTTAAAAGTGTTCTGCTTACAGCTTCTCAGTAGTTCTTTTTTTCAGCCTAGTGGATTTTTCTCCCTACTCATGCTTAGAGTAAAAATCATCAGTAGAGTCAATTAAACTTTTATGATGATAACAGTACCTCTTCCTCTGCAAACAGCCTTCTTTATGTTGACCTACTCAAGATGTCTCCACTAACTCAACTTACCTGAATCTCTCTCTCTCCATCTTAGTGACACCTCTATCTTCAGCAATCCAAAAAAAGCCTTAGACAGAAACCTGAGGAAATTGTCAGGTTCACATTACATAATTCTTCCACTCAAAGTACTGTGCTGCTATTATCCAAAATTCTAAATATAATATATACATATATATACACATATATATGTATATATATTTAGTGTTTATACTTTTATTCAGAAAGTTGGCAATTAAGATGTCAGTTATTTCAACATGGCTGAAAGCAGAATATTCTAAATTGACTGATTATTATTATTGTTAAACTAACCCTGCATTCCAGTGGTAAACTTCACATGGTTATGGTCTATTATCCTTTCATTTTGTGATGATCTATTGAATAGAATATTTTTTAGGAGTTTTGCATTTTTATGTATGCAAATTGATAAAGTTCAAATCATATGAACTACTTATATGGCTTTCTAAAACCTTTTTCTCAAATTCTGGAGTCAGGGTTAGGTATTTCTTATAAAACCAGGTGAGAAATGTAACCACTTTTTCAATTCTACAAAACAATTCTGTAGCATTTTTGTTATATTTTCCTCAAGTTGTTGATAGAATTCACTGTATAAGCCATCTGGACCTGTAGTTTTACTTAGAGGATGTGTGTTTGTTTATGTAGTTAATTATATATATGTATAATATACACACACACTATTTAGATTATCTATTTCTTCTTGAGTCAGTTTATGTTTCTAAGTTTTAAACTTTATTGCTTTATTGGCATAACTTATGTATTATATGGTTTTATTTTTGAACAATGGTAGCAACTGTGGTATATCTCTTATTTCTAAAACTTTGTCACTCTTTCTATATATATGTTACACCTATCTCTATCTTCATCATTTTTCTTCTGTCCTGCTAAATGTTTATCATTTTAGTGATGATTTAAAAAAAAAATTGTCTTTGTTATTTTCTTATCTATTTGTGATCATCTATTTTAATAACTTTTTAAAAATATTTCTAATTTTCTTCTTCATAGTTTAAATATAATTAATTCTTTAACAAGCCCTTTTATCTTTTGAGAAATAACCATAAACATGTATTCTTCTCTAACATAAGCATTTAACATATAAAACCACACACTGAACACTGCCACAGCAGAAATCCCACATATTTTCTTATGTTTTATTTTTATTATCATTTAGTTTGAAATATATCTTAATGTATGTCGTACTTTCTTTTCTAACTAATGTGTTATTGAGAATATCCTAGATATTTTAATATTAATTATACTAATAGAATTCTATTGTGGCCAGAGAATGTGCAAAACAGTACATAAATCACATGAAATGTATCGACACACATTTTATGGTTCAACACATAGTTTGTCTTGATGACATTTCAAGTTTAAGACAAAATGTTTTGTCACTGTTGTGTATAGTGTTGTAAATTTGTCAGTTCAATGTAGATAGTTGGTAGTATTGTTCCATTTACCTTCATGGTTACTGATCCTCTGTTCAGACTTCTAAAAAATACTGAGCAAAGGGTATTAAATATTCAACAATGACTGTGAATTTCTCTACAGTCCTCTTTAGTTCTGTTACTATTGCTTTATGTTCACAAAAGCTTACTATGATGTACATTTATAATTGTTAGGTCAGTCCAACAATTTGATGCATTTATTATTATATAATGAGGTATTACCTCTTGTCTTCCAAGTTTTTCTGATATTAAACACATTCACAGTGTTATTCTTATGGGCATAGTTGCATTACGTATCAAATTACATCTCTCATAGACAGAAAACAATTGTGTTCTTATATTTTTAGTCATGTTTAACAATCTCTGCCATTCAGTTGTACATATTTTTTCTTTTATTATTGATAAAATGATTTTTACAGTTGATTTTACTTTTATCATCTTACTATTGGCTTTCTGATATTCTCATCTGTTTTTCCCCTTCTTTCTGACTTCTTTTGGATTATTGCAATTTTTATTATCATTCTCTTTTAATTTCTCTATTGAATATGTAGTTACAGATATTCATATTTTCTGTGGTTGTTTTTCAAATTACTATATATATTCTTAACTTATTTATCTCTACATAGAGATACTGGGTGCCTATTCAAATAAAATGTAATAAATTTACAAATGTAAAATATCTTTATTCCTATCTTTTATGCTAATGTCTTGTCATTTATATGCACATTCATAAAAATGCAATATTATTTTTTGTCTTAAAATTTGTATTCAAATGTTTTTAAAGAACAGTCTTTCATGTTCACCCACACAATTATTATTTATTGTGCTCTTTTTTTCGCCTAAAGATCTGTGTTTCCATCTGTTCTCATTTTCTTTTAGCCTGAAGAATTTTCTTTAGCCATCTTTGTAGGGCAGATCTACTAGTGACATAACTTCTCATCTATTACTTATGCAAAAAAAATTATTTTACCACAATATAGGAATATTTTGACTCAATAAAGGCTTATATGATCTTTTTTCTTTTTCTTCCAGAACTTTAAGGATTTATCTTAGGATTTTAATTTCACTTATTTTTGATGACAGGTCAGCTATCATCTGTTTTATTATTCCCCTGCAGACAATATGTCTTTTCTTTTTCCTGACTAGTTTTAAGTGCTTCAATTAATTATTTTTCTTTTAATATTGAAATTTGAATATTTTGTCTTTCTGTTTCTCATTTTATTTATTATCCTTGTGGTTCATAGATTTTTTTTGGTTGTTTAGGTTGATATTTCCACCAAACTTGGATAAATTTGATTATTTTAAATACATTTTTATTTCAATGTCTTTTTTCTCTTCCATTGCATGAATAATTGCATATATTTTAAAAAGATTGGTACTTTTCACAAATCACTATGACATTTATTATTTTTTATATTTTTTCTCTCTGCTCTTCATCTTAGAAAATTTATGTTGGTTCTGTATTCAAATTTATTATCTTTTCTTATGCAGATTTCAATGTTTTGTTGTCTTTTCAGTGACTAATTTCAGTAAACTTTTTAATCTTATAATAGCTTTCTATTTGCTAAAAATTACAAAGATTGTGCAGGGAGTTCTCAGAGACCTTATAACCAGTTTCTTCTGCTACTAACATCTCACATGGGTCTGGAATATTTATCACAATTAGTGAACAAATACTGATATATTACAAACTAACTTTATGTAATCATGTATTCTCAGCTTTATCTTATATTCTGTTCCAGCCTCCCATTGTGGACACCCCATGACATTTAGTTGCTGTGTCCTTCTAGTTATGGTAATTTCTGAGACTTTCATTACTTTTGATGACCTTAAAAATTTGTAGAAGCATTGTTATATTTCCATGTGACTGGCATTTCCTGTTTTTCTCATGATTAGATGGAGTTGTGGATTTTAAGGAAAAAAATACAAAGGGAAATGGACATTCTGATCACATTATATCAAGGATATAAACTACTATATGACTTAAAACTGCTAACATTAATATTGAATATCTTGCTGATGAAATGTTTCTTGAATTTTTTCACTGTAAATTTAGTCTTTGCCTTTTTTATGGTACTTTTTGGAAAGACATCATTATGTGTTCCTTACACTGAGTGGTTGAGGAGTTAGGCTGTTGTGCTTCACCTTCAGGAAAAAATATCTATGCACACTATTTGGAATTATTCTGCATGTGATTTTTTTATTATATCACATTTATTAGTTTATTTAGTCATATAATAGTTTTGATTTGTGGATATTTATTTTATACTTTAAATTATAATCCAATGCAATCTTTTTTTTCCTCAAGTTGTTCTGGTTTTAATCATGGGCTGTTTTCAGTTGGCTCTTTGTCCCTTTGACATATTTCTATCAATGCTGACATTTTTTTCTTATCTCCTTACTTTTGAACACTGCAAGATATATGATGATCAAAGTTTATCTTGTATATTTCTTGTCTGAGTCCTAAAACCAGCTATTTTTCTAAATAGTTCTTATTTTTGTTTTGTTTTCATTGAAAAATGGTTTCAGAAAGCAAAATTTGGGACTTTGCATGGTGACTTATGCCTATAATCCCAGCACTTTGGGAGGTTGAGGTGGAAGGATTGCTTAAGACCAGAAGTTTGAGACCCGCTTGGGCAACATAGTAGCATCTTGTTTGTCTTAAAAACAAAACAAAAACAATATTTGGGTGTTGGGTTTTTTGTTGTTGTTTTTACTGCTAGGGAGTCATTGTTTCTAGGCCCTGTCCTTTAGGCTGGGAGAGCAAAGAGATATATGAACATATGGTAACTGTGATGACTAATAATGTGTCAACCTGATTTTGTTGAAGATACAAAGTATTGATCCTGGGTGTGTCTGTGAGGGTGTTGCCAAAGAAGATTTAACATTTAATACTGGGAAAGACAGATCTATCCCTAAACCTGTTGGGCACCATCTAATCAGCTGCCAGCCAGGTTAGAATATAAGCAGGCAGAAATATGTGAAAAGAGAGGCTGGCCTAGCCTCCCAGCCTACATCTTTCTCTTGTGCTGGATGTTTCCTGTCCTTGAACATCAGACTCCAAGTTCTTCAGTTTTGAGACTCAGACTGGCTCTCCTTGCTCCTCAAGGTTGCAGACAGCTTATCGTGGGAACTCAAGATAGTCTAAGTTAATACTTAATAAACTCATATATACACACATATATATATGTATATATGAGTAACTAATGATACATATAATTATATATATAATTTTTTTAGTTACATAACAGTATTTATTTGTGGACATTTATTTTATTCTTTAAATTGTAATTCAATGCAATCTTTTTTATCTCTCGAATTGTTTCAGTTTTGATCATGGCCTGTTTTCAGTTGGCTCTGTGTCCCTTTGGCATACTTCTATCAATAACTCTTTTGTTTTCTTACATCCTTACTTTCAAACACTGTAAGATATATGATGATCAGAGTTTATCTTGTGTATTTCTTGTCTGAGTCCTAAAACCAGCTATTTTTCTAAATAATACTTTTTTTTTTCATTGACAAATGGTTTCAGAAAGCAAGATTTGAGACTTGGCATATATATATATATATATATGTATATATATAATTAGCTAGTTGGCATTTTTCACTTAGCAATATGCATTTAGGATTTATTTATGGATTTCTGTGGCTTATTGGCTTACTTATTTTAACACTGAATATTTTACTAAATGAATGCACTTGAAATCAGTTGTTCATTTCATTGAAAGACATTGTGACTGCTACCAACCTTTGTCAATTATGACAACTAGTCCGAAACTGGGCATTATATATATAACTAACTATGCATATATACATGTATAAAAAATACACAATTATCTATACAAGAATAAATTATAAGATATCTATATGAACACATATTTAACAGTATAGAAAGATAAGAATAGATATAGAAATAAATATATATGTATAATTAGTTATATAGAACTAATTAGTTCTGTTTCTCCAGAGAACCCTAATTTAGTAACCTATATATATATGTTATATATATAGATATATACACATATATACACATATACATACATAGATATGTATGTATGTTATACATGTATATGTATGTTATACATGTATACATATATCTGTGATATTTTACTAAATGAATGCACTTGAAATTGGTCATTCATTCCATTGAAAGACATTGTGACTGTTACCAGATTTTGCCAATTATGACAATTAGTCCCAAATTCGGCATTATATATATAACTAATACTAATTATATATATATATATGTGTGTGTGTGTATATATATATATACACACACACATATGTGTATTAGTGATAGTTATATATATATCATTATAAATATATAACTAATTTATATATACACATAACTAAATATATATATATATACATATAATTAGTTACATAGAACTAATTACTTCCATCCCTCTAGAGAATCCTAATACAGTAACCTAAATTTATATATGTACATCTGTGAATATTTCTATATCTGCTCTTATCTGTCTATACTAAGTTAAATATTTGTCATATAGATATCTTATATTCTAATTTATTCTTGTATAGATAATTCTTGCATTCTTCCCTTCCTTGCCTATAACTTCCTACTCCAACAATAAGAAACATGGGACCGATTCTTCACCATCCATTTACTTATTCAACACCAATGTACACGTAGAGTTTTATTCTTGGAATTGTTAACATATACACCAGTGGGAAATAACTTTATCAAGAAGAGAATAGTGCTTATATAGAGTTCTTCTTTGCCTTTAGCTTACTTAGCACCTTTCCACCAGCCTCTTCCAACTCTTTTGATGCTGCTTCATCATACCCGTGTAGTGCAGTTTGAATTTGATAACACTTTGCATTCCAATGTGGAAATTCTCAACCTCCTAATTCTTTTTTTTTTTTTTTGAGACAGAGTCTTGTTCTGTCACCAGGAGCCAGGTTGGAGTACAGTGGTGGGATCTCAGCTCACTGCAACCTATGCCTCCTGGGTTCAAGCAGTTCTCCTGCCTCATCCTCCTGATATTTTTTAAATTTAATACATTAAGGTTTATTCTTTGTGCTATAAAGGTCAGTGGGTTTTGACAAATGAACAGTGTAATGTATGTACCATTGCAGTGTCATTCAGAATAAGTCCACTGCCCTAAAATAACCCTAGGCTTTGTCTGTTGATCTTCTGGAGCCCTTGTCAACCACTGACCACTATGCTATCTCTAATAGTACCTATTCTGGAGTGTCATATACATGTGATCACATAGTATGTAGCCTTATCTAGTTGGCATTTTTCACTTAGCAATATGCATTTATACATTAAATATTTATTCATGGAGTCCTGTGGCTTGTTAGGTTACTTGCTGTTACCACTGAATATGTTACTAAATGAATGCACTTGAAATTGGTTGTTCATTCCATTGAAAGACATTGTGACTGTTACCAGATTTTGCCAATTATGACAAAACTTCTCTAAACATAATTTTTTGTGTTGGTATAAAATTCTAGCAGAGTGATTGTTTTACCCACACTTTAAATATTTTACGTCGTTTTTGCTTGCATGGTTTCCTACAATAAATTTGCTGTAATTTCTAGTTTTGCTCCTCTATAGGTATATTTGAATTTCTTGTTTCATAACAGCTTCTTTCAAGATTTTCTGATTTTTGTTTATTTGTTTACTTTCTGCAGTTTGAATATGGTTTTGCTAGAGATTTTTTATGTGTGCATATGTGCATATGTGTGTTTGATACTTATACTGCTTGATGTTCTCTATGCTTTTTCCCTCTTGGTTTTTATCATGTATTTGTGTGTGTGTGTGTGTGTGTGTGTGTGTGTGTGTGTGTGTGTGTGAGTGAGTGAAAGCCAGACATACTGTATCAAGTATAAAGACAGGAAAAGGGCCTTTAATGTGTACTTATGTTAATCTGGCTAGAAGTTGGGTTGTTTTTCACATATGCTAGAGGTATAAGTGTCATCACACCTACTTCTGCCTCCCCACTTGACTTTGGACTTGTGAGGAAATCTGCCTTGCAGCTCTTTCCATGTAATTCATTCAATATGCTGGAGCTCTGTCATGGTGGTGATAAGGTGTAGAGGAGAACATATTCTACATTCTTCCAGTTCAGTCTCAACATGTAACCGGCCTATGTCTTGAGGCTGTGACTTTTATAAGGGTATAACTTCTCCCAAACTTGGCCTCCTTCTGTTTCCCCAGGCTACAGTTTTCCAAAGCCATTTCCTTGAATCCTTGACCTTTAATAACTACATGTCTCCTTGGGTGAGACAGAAAGGCTGTACAGGGATAGAAGGGAAACACTGTGCTTCTCTCCAGCAGGATAAGAGTCTCTGGCATATTCTTTTTCACTGGAGTATAGGGCTTTGCTATGGCGAAGGCTTTGATTATATTTCACTATGATTAATCTGCCACCCACCATCCAGGGGATCTTTTCTTAACTCTTCACCATCAGGATCTGGTGAATTTCCTGGAAGTAAAGTGCATAAAAGTGTGTGCAATCCCCTAAGAGTTCAGACTCTGGGAGTTATTTGTTCTAAATCTGGCCCGTGTTCATCCTGCAACAATTCATCAAAGGTGTTTCTACCAGTTTTAGCATCTATGACTTCTGCTTCAGGTTAGCAGATCTGAGGCTTGTCTTTCTGGATGAGCCTGTCTTTTTAGAATTTAAGATGTTATTTTAACCTGCAGCCAAATTTTTTTGATGGGTCTAAGAATATTCACTGATTTTCAGTTTTTCTAATTATTTCTTGCACCTACAGAAATGATGACTTCCAAGTCCTTTATCTGTAAGAGCTGAAACTGGAAGTCCTTCTAGTGACTTATATTTTTAAATTAAGATGTTTATTGTCAGCTCTAGAATTTCTATTTGTTTCATAGCTTTTATCATCTATCAAGATTCCTGCGAGCCATGGTGGCTTATGCCTGTAATCTCAGAGCTTTGGGAAGCTGAGGCAGGCAGATCACTTGAGGTAGGGAGTCCAAGACCAGCCTGGCTAACATGCTGAAACCCTGTCTCCACTAAATATACAAAAATTAGCTGAGTGTGGTGGTGTCCACCAGTAGTCCCAGCTACTTGGGAGGCTGAGGCAGGAGAATCACTTGAACCCAGGAGGCAGAGGCTGCAGTGAGCTGAGATGGTGTCACTGCACTTCAGTCTGGGTGAGACTCCATTTAAAAAAAAAAAATGGAGGGAATTCCTTTTAGTCATTACATTTTTTAATATGCTCATAATTACTTCTTTAACATCCTCTTCTCCTAACATTCCAACATCTGGATCATATTTTAGTTTGTTACTGTTAACTCCTTTTTTCTTGATTATAAATATTTTTCTCCTTCTTCACATGTCTAGTGATTTTTAATCTTATTTTGTGACAGACATTGTGCATGATATGTTGTAGGGAACAGGCACCAGTTTATTTCCTGCTACTAAGTATCGGTTTTGTTCTAGAAGGCATTACTTTAGTGGTGAATCATTCTTGTCAGGCTTGGCTATATTTCCTTAAGGGTGGTTTTATTCAGTAGATAAGTGAAAGAGACTCAAGCAATCATTCAGATAAATGACAAAAGGGCTTTTATGATGTTTCTGTAATGAATAAATACAGATTGTGTTAGTCTGTTTTCATACTGTAAAGAACTGTCCAAGAGTGGATAATTTATAAAGGAAAGAGATTTAATTGGCTCACAGTTCAGCATGGCTGGGGAGGTCTCAGGAAACTTACAATCATGGCAAAAGCTGAAGGGAAGCAAGGCACCTTCTTCACAAGGTGGCAGAAAGGATAAATGCTGAGCAAAGGGGGAAAGGTCTCCCATAAGACCATCAGATCTCATGAGAACAGCATGAGTGAAACCACTCTCATGATCCAATTACCTCCACCTAATCTCTTCCTTGACATATGAGCATTACAATTCAATAATGAGATTTGGGTGGGGACACAAAGCCTAACCATGTCAAAATATTAGTATTTTGCTATTGTATTGAAATCATGCAAAAGTAGAAGAAAAAAAGGTTTTTCAAAAAAAGTAGACTAGATAAAATCTACTGGATCACTCATACATTGCCGGTGGGACTGTAAAACAGCACAGCCACTCTGGAAAGAGTTTGGCAATTCCTTAAAAAAGTATGCATGCGATTATCAGGCAAGCTGGCAATTGCATTTCTGGAACATATTCTGGAAAAACAAAAAGTAATGTTCACAAGAAATGTGTACACAAATCGTATTCCTTATAGACAAAAATCCGGAAACAACTCAGATGACCATTCATAAGTAAAGGACTAATCAACCCTGGGTCCATACATGCCGAGGAATACTCCTCGGTAATAAGGATATCTGCAGCAACCTGGAGGGAGCTGCAGAGAATTATGCTGAGGCAAAAGAGCCAAGCCCAGAGAATGCAGGATTCTGTTCACATAACATTCATGGAATGGCAAAGTTATAGAAATGGAGAACAGACTTGCCATAGCCAGGGGCTAAGAAGGGGGTGTGAGAGGAAGAGAAGTGGTGTGACTTTCCGGGTCGTGGTAACGGAAGTGCTCTGTGTCATGATTAATGTCAATATGCTGTTTGTGGGATCACACTAGGATCTTATAAGATCTTAGCATTGGGAGGAGAAGGGAAAAGATTATATGACATCTCTCTGTTTGACTTATTGTAATTGCCCATAAATCTATTACTTCCAAATAAAAAGTTTAAAAAATAAATGGCCATTAAAATTATTTTTGCTTATCAAATTGATAAAATTAAAAAATATAGCACAATAGCCAGCTTTTGTGACTATGAGTAATATACCCTCTTATTTGATACTACAAGACTGAATTAGAACATTATGAATAGCAATCTGGGAATATGTATCATGAAGATTGTACTCTAGAATAGTATCACAGAAAAATAACGTATAAAAATAAAGAAGAACACTGACATTGAGGTTGGGGAATCTTAAAAGATATTTAAAATCTTTAATTTTAGTCAGTATCTAAAGTTAAAATGAAGGTCATAAATCTGCTTATATATTATTATAAGAATTTCAATACATAGAAACATGTATTCATGTGATATTTTACCAGAATTACTACCCTCAAGAAATTATTATTCATGTTAAATGAGATGTTGTGAGCAAAGAATTTAATATATAAAACGCTTCAGTTTCTCAATAAATGCCAACTCTTTTTACTGTATAAAAAAGTTAAAAAGGAAAGCATTAAAATATCATAAACCAAATAGTAAAATTAAAGTTTCTTTCAAGATTTTCTAACAAAATGAGTCATTTTTAAATCTATTTAAAAATTATTTTTAAAGGAAAATTATAAACAGATATATGCTTTCCAGTGGAAGCCTATTAACATACAAGCAACAAAAAATGTTTTTACTGTATTTGTTAGGAAATATACAGAGCTTCCAGCAAGTTTCAGCCTTTAAAAACAATTTACAGATATTATTTAGAAACAAAGGTACCAAATTTTTCAAATAAAAAACATATTTTCTTCAACTTACAACATTGTGTAAATGAATATATTTTTATCTAAAACATTTGCTTGTGTTTTTCTATGTTTGAGGATAATTGAGAAGTTAATGCTTCCTGAATTATTTCATTGAATTTCTTACTGGGTTCATCACAAATTGAATTCATTATTGTTTTAAATGTTCTGAATTGCAGTTTCCTCATTTTTTCTATTATTGAAAATAATACATAACAGGTTTGCAATTTCATCTTTACTATGATCAGATTTAAAATATTAGCATAAGCATTAGACTGGTTCATCAGAAAATATTTTTAAAATCAAGTCATTAGCTTTTTTTGCTATGTAGCTACTCTTTCGTTTCTTTATTTAAAAGGTACTTTGAACTAAATAGCCTTATAGTATAATTTGTGTTGCACATAAAATCTGACCTTTCAAAAATGCTTTTAAAATTTCTAGACCACTATAAGGAATTTATCAATTCTAAGACTCTAGTTGTCTTACAGGTGCGGACAGTTGTCTGTGCCATGAACTGCCTGTCTGTGTAGTGGGGCAAGGTCCATCAATGAAAATGAAAAGGTTTGAAGAATACTTACTAAGAAGGTGTGTGCCAGATTAACCCACAATGTATTTAACCTTCTAAGGCATGCATTTGTTTATGAGGACAATTTATGGTGAGGACATGGGGTTGCTTGATTGTCCTCTGAGCAAATCTGCTTGCATGCTGTTGAAAGTCAGCTCAGATTCAGAGGTGGAGGTGGAGGATCGCTTTGCCCAGAGCGTTTCAGATTATCTGAGGGTCACATCAAAGGTTCTTCACTGGGGGAGATTTTGTTTCTTGTGGGGACACTTGGCAATGTCTGGAGCACTTTTTATTGTCAGGACTAAATGGAGGGGTGTCACTGGCATCCTAAGCAGAGGAATGCTGCTATATATCACACAGTTCAGAGACAGACCCCCAGGCAAGGAATCATCTGGTCCAATATTTCAGTAATGCTGAGGTATTATAATTCTACACAAATGCAAGCCTGCTAGGAAAATCTTTTTTTTTTTTTTTTGAGATGGAGTCTTTCTTTGTCACGATCTTGGCTCACTGCAACCTCTGCCTCCCAGATTCAAGCTATTCTCCTGCTTAGCCTCTCAAGTAGCTGGGACTACAGGCATGCACCACCATGCCCAGCTAATTTTCATTATTTTTACAAAAATACAAAATTTCAGCAGAGACCAGGTTTTACCCTGTTGGCTACACTGATCTGAAACCCCTGACCTCAGGTAATCCACTGGCCTTGGACTCCCAAAGTGCTGGGATTACAGGTGTGAGCCACCACGCCTGGCTTCATTTTTGTTTTTGTCAAACAAATAAGCATTCAAATATTTTCCATATGACTGGGTGCGGTGGCTCACACCTGTAATCCTAACACTTTGGGAGGCCAAGTTGGGCAGATCGCTTGAGTTCAGGAGTTCGAGACAAGCCAAAGCAACATAGCGAAACCCCATTTCTACAAAAACTGCAAAAATTAGCTGAGCATGTTGGTGTGTTCCTAAAGTCTCAGCTACACGGGAGTCTGGGATAGGAAGGTCGATTGAGCCCAGGAAGGTCACTTGAGGCTGGAGTGAGCAGAGATTGTGCCATTGCACTCCAACCTGGGATGCTCATTGGGACTAAACTCCTATACCTGAAGTGTCACAGGGACCCTATCTCAATTAAAAATAGATGTATATTTTCCCACAAAACCTCTGAATCAGTTATTCCAAGGAAATCCAGATCCAGAGAAAGTGCCATCACTTTGAATTATGTATGTGTATACACCACAGTTTTCTTTTAGGTCATCATCACACACACACACAAACTATCATTAAAAATGTTAACCAATATTTATGGAGACTTCACTCTATATTGCATGTTTTTCATGGCCATTCTATGAAAAGCGATAGTTCTTCCTTCTACTGATTATGAAACACTGGGGAGGCTCAACAGGTCACCCACCAGCACCGCAACTGGCAATACGACGCAATGTTTCAACTGCAGGTGTTTTAATAACACACTGAGTGTCCTTCAAAACTGCCCACTCCCTCCAGCACCTATAAAATGTAAATCTGCAGAAAATATGGGTAAAATGACAGGAAAACTTCAAAAAATTGACATCGTGGATCTTCTTATTAATTCAAGATTTGTTTTATTTCACTGTAGTTTATATGTGATTGAAGAGCTTGGCATGCTTCCTGTCATTTACCAATGTTTCTATTGTCTTGTGTGCTCTTTTTTTCCCCCTAGCCATAATGACTTTTCTTTAGGCTTGCAAATCTGGCAATTTTGTTGTGGTTTTGGTTCTATGTCAAGATACCATAAAAGGCAATACGACATTTTTCAAAATTTCTTTGCATGGGTATTTAACCATATTTTTTTCTACAGCTCAACTAGCCTATTTGTTCAATGAATGCATGAGTCTTTCCTCAGAGTATCATTTTTTATGTTTTTGTACATGCTCATATTTGCTCAATGTTTTTTTTAAAAAATTAAGCTCTTTTGGACCAGGCACAGTGGCTCACACCTGTAATCCCAGCACTTTGGGAGGCCGAGGCAGGTGGATCACGAGGTCAGGAAATTGAGACCATCCTGGCTAACAAAGTGGAACCCGATTTCTACTAAAAAAAATACAACAAATTATCCCAACCTGGTGGTGGTTGCCTGTAGTCCCAAGTACTTGGGAAGCTGAGATAGGAGAATTGCTTGAACCGGGAGGTAGAGGTTGCAGTGAGCCAAGATTGTGCCATTGCACTCCAGCCTGGGTGACAGAGGGAGACTCCATCTCAAAAACAAAACAAAACAAAACAGAACAAACAAGGAAACAAAAAATAAGCTCTTTTGGATGGATCTATCTTGTTGCTTGTTGTAAAACCCAGATGAACAGGAAATAAGCATTCCCATGTTGATGCATGTAGCACCTTCCCTGAGTTTATGACAGGACCTGGATGAAGAACATGGTAGGTTGGAGGTGCATTGTCCAGGTTCTCCATGAAGCCAATTGTGGGTCCCTGGGCCACTTCAGGTAGAGATTAGTCCCAATGGGCCACTCTCAACCATTTCTGATACTTCCGTAGGTCTTCAAAAGGTAATGCATCTACACTCACATTATCGAAGATGAATGCCGCCCTGGTTATGCTAAGCACAAGAAGACGCAGACATCAGGCATTGTTTTCACCACCCCAATAAACAACATAAACACTTCTCCCTAAAAATTCAAAGCAGGGAGCTCTGAGAAGCAGGCACGCTGAGCACGGAGCTGGGTCTTGTTCTTCTCTCGAGGGTGACAGTGGCGATTCAGAGTCACAAAATGATGAGGATGCTGTGAAAGAGGACCCCACTATTGCCTGCCCCCAAGAATATCTACAAAAGACACCCACATTTCTTCAAGGGGGGCAAAGAACTTCAGGGTCTACTTCCCCATCTATTTTGATTTTACATATTCTAGGAGGCATTTCTAATTTGAAATCCACCAATCCATCTGATTTTCTCAACCCTGAAGTTCCTGAAGTGGTACTCTTTCACCGGAAGATTTTCAGTGGATAGATAAGGAAATAGAAAAAGAAAAGAAAGCAACATTATCATGATTGGAAAGAGGTTGGGGGTTCTTTAAAAATAGTGATGCGTGGGGAGGAAGGGGGCGAGGTTGGCTCTGAGGCTCCGTGGGTCTGGAATCAAGCCTGCTCTGGTCTGATTGAGACTGGCTCACAAATCCACGGGCTGGTAATCTGATCATCTTCTTTCTGGTTTCCATGCTGTGTTTTCTTCAGAGCGCCTTCTCCTGGTTCCAGCCTGTGACAGTGTGATAAGACACAAGAAATTTAGTCATCATGGCTGCAGTAAAGGAGCTCAGGGAAGGGATTACGGTGTCCCATCACCCTCATATTAGCCACGGACAGGAGCACTTTGGTGATTACAGAACCCAACATCACCATGCTCTCCTCCCCCTTTTCCTGCTTGCTGATACTTCCTTCCTGTTTTATTTATATCTTTATTTAATACAAAGAAATCCTTGAAAGATTAGCCCAGAAATAGTCATCGTCACCATCAGCTCCTAAATCTCTGTGTGTGGCTCTCAGAAGAGGTGCGTCCAGACGTGGTTGTACTTCTCCCACTGTGGGCTGGACAGCGCCAGGGGTGCCAGTGGGGGCTCATCTGCTGCTCCATCTTTCTTAGGAAATGAATGCAGTGTAGCTGAGCAAGCCAGCAGGCAATACAGACAGGGTGGCCAGGGAACTGTGGTTCAGGAAAAATAGAATGCCTCGCAGAGGCAAAGCAGACATGGTGGCTTCCTCTTTCTCTCTCCTAGATGCTGTAGTGGGATTTTCTTTTTCTTTTCTTTTTTCTTTTTTTTAATTGAGATGAAATCTTGCTCTGTCGCTCAGGCTAGAGTACAGTGGCATGCTCTCTTGCCAAGAGGCCTTTTCTAACCACAGTCTGTGCATGCTGGCCCAGGGGGGCTCTGGGGTGAAAGCCGGATGCTGTGCAGAGATGCTGCCAGCCATGGCTCCTCTAGGAAGCCTTCACTCTGCAGCTCTTCAACTGAAACCCTCACTCACAGAGCACTGTGTATAACCACAGCAGTTAAAAACAAAGCAAAGACGGGAACTCGCTAACCATCACTTTAAAACAAGTACATTTCTTTTTGGACAATTTTTAAGTATGTGGGAAAGACTAACAATTTTTCTGTATAAAGAGGAAAAGTGACATAATGTCCACATGTTAGACAGGGAGGGAAGATGACATACAAGCACATGGCTTTATTCCTTGCCAACAGGATGATGTGACTTTTAAAGAGTTTCAAGTAGAGCCACAGATCTAAAACAAATAGCAAATGATAGTCTGAAGGATCCGCTTTAAATGTATAGAAGACAGCATTGTCTGAGGGTCTCAATTCATGGTCGTGTAGTAGAACAGCCGGACTCCAGGTCTGCTGGTCAGTGATGTCTAGACCTGGGCTCAATGCTGCATCTGTAACAGTGACAGTGAGTCTCCCTCAGAATTCTTAGAAGGGTTTCATCGAGCCAGATCCTATGGTTAAAGCTCTCTTAATGTAGTCCATGCTCAGTAAGGCCAGTGTCAACACAGTGCCACCACGGCTGCAGCGAGGGTGGGGTGAGCACAAGTAGGTAAAAAACAGAGTTCTGGCCCAACTTCATCAGGGACCAGGACAGTAAAATCTTTTTTTTTTTCTCTGTAAGATTTTTTTATTTTGTCTCCCCTGTGATAACAATTCTTTCTTCTAGAATACTCTCTGAATGACTTACCTGAGGCTGTTTTACAGTTAACTTGTTTTTTTTATTATCCCTCTCCATCCTCCCCAACCCCTACTGTCCCTCCCCTCCACTGCTCCACTTACCCCAGTAAGTGTTGTTCCCTTCCCTGTGCCCGTGTTCTCATTGTTCTTCATCATCCTACGAGTAAGAACACACAGTGTTTGGTTTTCTGTTCTTGTGTTAGTTTGCTGAGAATGATGGTTTCCAGATTCATTCATGTCCCTACAAAGGACAAGAATTCATCATTTTTTATGGCTGTATAGTATTCCATGGTGTATATGTGCCACATTTTCTTTGTCCAGTCTATCATTGATGGGCATTTGGGTTGGTTCCAGGTCTTTGCTATTGTAAACAGCAAGACAATGAACGTATGTGTGCAGGTGTCTTTATAATAGA
>CAUYQU010046667.1:0-48932 GCA_963574635.1 Cheracebus regulus
CCACCCCCCACTATCCTTCCCCTATTTTCCCCCGACAGACTCCAGTGTGTGATGCTCCCCTCCCTGTGTCCATGTGGTCTCATTGTTCAACACCCGCCTATGAATGAGAACATGTGGTGTTTGATTTTCTGTTCTTGTGTCCGTTTGGTGAGAATGAGTGGTTTTCCTTTTGAAATAACTTTTTCTGCTCCTTCTAATTTCTTTCACTAATGCTTGAAGGACTTTGGAGTTACCTAAGCCCTCCAGGTAGGTGTTTGAAAGGAAATCACATTCCTTTTTATCCACATCTCTTGAATCCACAACAAAAACATGATGTCTGTCAATCTCTTGAGCTCGTGGGCTGGGAAAGTATTGCCTGACTTGCTAGAAACCCCTCTGAAATAAATGATTAGAAATCTCATGAGATCAAGGAAGAGCAGTGATGCTTGCTGTAGATTTATTTATAATTCCAGCATTATAGAGTTAGTCAACCATTTTTCTAACTGGTTATTTAGTGTGACTTGTGCTTATTTGAAATATGTTATTCCCTTAGTATATTATAGGATGGGCTTATATTAATAATTGCTTAGCTTGAAAATAGAGTTCTTCATCCCTCTGTATATCTATCTATGTCTTTTTCTTAGGACCTCTTTACCCTACACCCACTTCCTGTTGCCTTGTACGATGGTCCAAGGACTCATATGAGCAAAATCAGTATAGGCCAGCATCTCTAAACATAGACACACCTACACCTAGGGGTACTCAGATAGCACCTAAGCAGGGATCATTTTAAGGAAATAAATTTTAAATTTTACCCTTTACATGCCCATTTGTCCAGACTCTTATCTTCCTGAGAACGCCTTGTATCTGAAAATATTTTACAGAAGAAAAGTATTATTATTTACCAACTCAAGTCTTACTACATAGTACATTCACAGAATATAAAACATTTTGGACACTGAAAAGGGGACCATTGAAATATTGGTGTTGGTGTTGACAAAAGTGAGTGATTCTGATGGCTTATATAATTTTTTGGATATAAGGAGGTTTACTATTTTGGGGCTTTCAATAAAATTAAAAATTCTAGTACTCATCAGTTGATTGGCCATTAAACAATAATTTTTGGTGACCGGTTACTATGTGATCTGGGACATATAACTCAAAAATAAAGTAATTAATGGTATTGCTATAACAAAACTCCATTCGTTCTCATTTATGCAAGCAAGTTTTCTCAGCATTTACATCTAAAAAAGGAAAAATGGAAATGAAATTTATGCTGAATCATTTACTAGTCTATAAATAAGTCTATAAATAAATATTTATCAAATATATATATATATATACTGCTGTGGTTTGAATATGGTTTATGCCCCATCAAAACTCATGTTGAAGCTTGGTCTTCAGTGTGGGAGAAAGTGCTTTTTAAAGCTGGTTAGATAAGTAAGATGGATTAATGTCTTTCTTCAGAGACTGCTTTAGTTCTCGTAAGACTGTATTAGTTCTTGTGAGAGCAGGTTGTTAGAAATTGAGTCATCCTCCTTGTCCTCTCTCCCTTTTCCCACATGCCCAGGTCCCCTTTCATTTCTCTGCCATGTTTTGACACAGTACAAGGCCCTCACCACAAGCCACCAGATGTGGCTGTCCAATCTTGAACTTCCCAGCCTGTAGTACTATGTGCTAAATAGACCTCCTTTCTTTATAAATTATCCAGTCTTAGGTGTTGTGTTATAGCAATACAAAATGGACTAAAACAGTCTACTAATCTAAGAATTGTAAATTTTCAATAAAATTTTTACTGTTTATTTTTTTGAGGCAGAGTCTCATGCCACCACCCAGGCTGGCATGCAGTGGCGTAATCACAGCTCACTACACCTCCCAGACTCAGGTGATCCTTCCACCTCAGCCTCTCAAGTAGCTGGGACCATAGGTGCATGCCACTACATCCAGCTAATTTTTGTATTTTTTTGCAGAGACAAGGTTTCATCATATTTTTTTGCAGAGACAGGGTCAAACTCCTGGACTCAAGTGATCCTCCCACCTTGGCTTCTCAAAGTGCTGGGACTACAGGCTTAAGCCATTACACCTGGCTGCTTTTTAAATTTAATAATTACATATTAAATTTATATTTTTGTCATTTTGGACAATTATGCATTAATTGACTTGTAGTGGTCAAAGAAAAGAAATTTAATACTTAAAGTCTTAGGATTACAAGAAATTAAACAGTTAACTTGAATGTGTATATATATTTTTGTTGCAAAGAAATATAATAGAGTAATTGATAATATGCTTTCCAGAAAAAAAAATATTATATTGTGCTGTAATTCTGTGAGGGAAGTGTATAAAAATACAAGTTCAAAGAGAACATAAGATGTAAAACTTTTACTTGTTAAATAACTTGTTAATTAGAATATCTGTTAATTTTAACAGAATATCAAGTAACTGTTCCATTGGCTACATTTAAAAATTGATACAGTAATTATATTTTTAAATATCAATACTTTCTTTTTTATTTTTATTTTTATTTTTTTGAGACAGGGTTTCACGGTCACCCAGGCTGGAGTGTAGTGGAGCAATCTTGGCTCACTTCAACCTTTACATCCTGGGCTCAAATGATCCTACCACCTCAGCCTCCCAAGCTCCCAAGTAGCTGGGACTATAGGCACATGCCACCAAGTCCAGCTAATTTTTTGCATTTTTTTGGTAGAGACAGGATTTTTGCCATGTTGCCCAGGCTGGTCTTGAACTCCTGGATTCAAGCAATCCACCTGCCTTGGCGTCCCAAAATGCTGGGATTACGTGAGCCACCATGCCCAGCCTAATACATTCAATATGCCAGAAATTACATTCTTCGCAACTATTTGAATTTTCAATAAAAACAAAATTAGATGCTACCTTTATACAAATAGGGACATAGTTTTTAAAAATTCTTTTAGGGAGTATGTAAATAAAATAAATTTCACAAATCTCTATTATAGAGATCTGAACCTTAAAATAAAAAATTTTGAAGGGTAACTGGGAAAATTCTCTGTTTTTAGAAATTTGTTAAGTTTGAAGGGACTAGAAAATGTTCAAGTGTGCAGCACTTTAAAATGTTAACTTAAAAGAAGAGTAACAAAACAATTTGAAACTTTGGGCAACTGCTTATTTTTTTCTATCTCAAATTTGAGTTAATAGTCTTAATGATTTCAAAATACCTTTAACAGAGTCACCAAACTTGGGCTTATCCCCACCATAATGTACAGATAGGCATATGTAAGAGATTGCCATGCATATACCATAAATCCAACATGCATATTTATTTCTGGATCCATGTAAACACTCTCACAGAATTTTTAAGTCTGAGGAAATATCCTGACTTCTAGACATAAGAAGTTGATACAGCTAATCCACACATAAAGTGGAAAAAAAAACTATTTTGTTATGTAAAACCACATTCTACTCATATAAAATCATCTTGTAAGGGCATGCTGCTTTATCTCTGCGTAAACAGTCTTTCCCATCAAACAAGATATGATGAAATCCTGAATTGTGAAATACAATGGTAGATTTTGTTTCATTATGTCATGGGAAGAAGGAACAGAGAGAGATAATTCTAGTAATCAAAAAAGAAAAGTCTCCTAGATGAAACTTCTGTGATATTAAAAAACTGAAGTGCTCATTACTTAGCAGATAAAAGTTAATTTAAAAATGAGTCTGAGTCATAGGAGTCACAGAGGCAGATTACATGTAGATCAGCAGGATGCCATTGTAGCTGCAAATAGCAAACCACATCGATTCAAATCCCACCACGATGAAGCTGTGATTGGGGAAGTAAGAGGTGCTGTGACACAATTTGTGAAGAGCAGGTTTAAGCAAATCCACAATGTGAGCAAGATCTCAAGATGGTGGTGCATACTTAAGAAAATGTTCAAATACTAGGAAAGCATTTGTTCAGATGTTCACAATAATTGTGCTTGTTTAAAACCTGTCGTCTTTATTTGCAAAGATGGCTACTGTATTAGTCCATTCTTACACTGCTATAAAGAACTGCCCAAAACTGAGTGATGTATAAAGAAAAGAGATTTCATTAACTCACAGTTCCTTATGGCTGGGGAGGCCTCAGGAAACTTACAATCATGGCAGAAGGCACCTCTTCATAGGGAGGCCACAGAGAGAACAAGTAAGCAAGAGAGGAACTACCAAACACCTATAAAACCGTCAGATCTCATGAGAACTCACTCATTATCATGAGAACAGCATGGAGGAAATCTCCTCCATGATCCAATCACCTCCCACCAGGTCTCTCCCTCAACAACTAGGGATTACAATTCAAGATGAGAGTTGGGTGGGGTCACAAAGCCTAACCATATCAGTTACTGACATTATTTAGGCAACTTCATTTTGGTTACCATCTCTTTTTTGTTGTTGTTACTGTTGTTTTGTTTCTAACCAAACACACATTTTAAAAAAAATTCTGCAATTTGTGATTCTTCAAGTCAAACTTTGAACATAAAACTACAAAGTTTCTCTATTATGTGGACATAAACTAATTCAAGCAGTTTAAGAAATCAGATACTCTTCCAAAGTACTTCACATCCAAAAAAAATTAACAAATTTTCCTATCAATTTATAGTCCTCTGGGACATGACATGACATAATGTCATCCTGCGCAAATTAATGTTGTAGGGAAGTGACAAGAATGATAATAGCAATAACATCAACTGATATCGAATGGGTTTCTACTATGTGTTGAGTTAGTTAATATGACAGCCCTAGTTCATATAATTATTCACACCTATAGATGAGTTAAGGGAAGCTTAGAGCAGTTACCAACTCTCTAAGTGGTTGCATCACTTACTGGCAGAAGGTGCAGAGTGTGGGCCCAAATCCAGAGCTCAATTCATAACCACCATGCAAGAGGCCCAAGATCCTGATAGCCAATGTGCTACAGAAGTTAGAGGGGTGAGGATAGGTAAGACAAATTGGTTTATTCTCTTGGACAGCTACTACATTGCTTTACTCTAGAAACAAATAAATTAAGCTCATAATCCCTAGGCTCTTCTGCTCATTTGACTGTCATAGGGGATTTTATTTTATTTGCCTCCAGAATCCATCTGGAGTTATGGAATGGCAGCCATGCATCTGTTGTACTAGACCTACTAGAGGATTCTGCTTGTAAGTGCCATTTATCTGTCTTGCAAATGGAAGATGCCAATAAGGGCAAACAAACTTTAAAATGGCCAGGATAAATGTGTATTGTGAATCACAGATTACCAGGATTGGTTCCTACACATTCCCAAACAGTTGTGAGCAGTTTCAGACAGACTAGAGCCAAGCTTATCAATGGCTATTGAAAAATTCTTTCTCTACTGAATATGTATGACAAGATTACCCACCTTTAAGTAAAAATGAGAATCTGAATGCCTTTAGAAGTAACATAATTGTTGATGATGGTAAATGACATAATAGTGAGAAAACTGGGCCAAAGAAATCAGCCAGCTACTGTATGTCACTACAGTAAGTACCTTCTTGTACAGATAAATAAATATCATTTCTCAGAAAGCAGAAATGTCCATGTGAATGGTGCATGATTGTGAAATTGAAATGTCATATCAGGTTATATCATTTTGTCATGTTCTTAGAGTACAGTTTTAAAGCCAATCTCCTGCCGAGGTTACTGTGACAGGATGTTCTGAGCCATTTCCAGATCTCAAGTCAAATAATGAAGATTTAGTTTTTTTCCATATTAATGTAGATTTTTAAAAAGCAACTTACCTTACAAGACTGACAGAATGCTCGAATGCTCTAAGAATGAGCTTATTAATAAACACCATCCTATGTTTCAGTGAATCTGTATTGCAAGAGGCTTGGCTTAAAGTAACTTCTCTGGGAATTAGGAAGGATCTTGATATCCACCTTAAGATTTTGTGTAAAAGAAAGAGGCTATGTTTCTCAAACTGTCCTCTCATAAAGGAGAGCAGGTTGACCCAAGGCAGTTTATGGGACCAGGAGTGTTTACCGATGGCAGGTACACAGTGGTATCATGGCTCACCTTTGTTTCATGCCCAATACCTTCCAAATATTTTCATGCCCAATACCTTTCAAATATTTTCACGCCCAATACCTTCCAAATATTTTCACGCCCAATACCTTCCAAATATTTTCATGCCCAATACCTTCCAGATATTTCCCCATCTAGCCTCACAACAATCCTGGGAGAGAAGTAGAGCAATGAGAATCAGCCCTATTCTACATATTCAATTTAATTCCCCTTTAGTGAGCACTAGACATTGGAAAATAAGTCCCTGGGACATTAGAAACCTTGCTGTTGTCAGAGAAGAAGTTACTAGCAGAACAAGGACAAAAACTCTTAGTCCAGTGATTTTAAGGGTAGTGGCTAATTTTTGGAGTGCTGGATTTTAATCTTCTTGTATGAACTATTATTTAACATTCTTATTATTTAACTATTATTTTACATTCTTCACCTGTAGAATGATGTTAATAATCATGCACACATCACATGAGTGCAGTAAGGAAAGGAAACGTTCATGCCTGCAAAGCACTTCACACAGGGAAAGGCACACAGTAAGTGATAAATTAATGGTGTCTGGCTGTAGCACTATTATTATCATTAATTTTAATTCTTCTGTCCATTACTGGGTAATCCCTTAGTCCCACAAAGGAAAACTGCAGGCATCTTCCTTTGATTGACTGCTGCCTTCACAGTTCTATCTTCCTTCAGTCCTTCTATCCCAAGCACCTTCTTCTCCACAATTCTCCAAGGATGGAGCTGAACTCAGGACTACTTCTAAGATCACAATTGCTAGGTTGAACCATCCAATTAGCCTTTGTGTTTCTTGAATCCCACTCCATTAGAGGACTGGGAGGTAGACTTTTAATTTCCCCAAACAAAATAAGGTTTCTCGTTTTGAAGTACAGGCTGGGGCCATCACTAAGGGAAGAAAACAAGAGACAGATACAGAGCTGGATGCTCAAAAATCAAATGCTCTTTCCTATCAGCTACACCTTTCTTTGGGTATAATTAGATACAGAAATCAGATTTTGCAGTCTCTGAGCTAAACAGAAATTGCTGAGAAAGCTCTGCCTTCTCCCCTTCCCTCTCCCCAATTCTCCTCTGTCTTCTCCTTTCCTCTTCTCTCCTCTTTTCTCTCTCCATCCTCCTCTCTTCTGTTTATGTCAGTTCCATTTCATGTCAATTTTATTTTAATAGGTAATAAGTATCTTCAACAGACCAAGTAACATGTATTTATGGATGAATTAAAAGCATTCAGTCTGCTGAGGAACATTATTGAATCATTAAATCATTATAACTCTCCTATAAATGGCTTGCTAGGGTTATGTAGATGGGCTTTGGTAACCTAGAGGAGGCGGTAAAATCTTGCCTAGGAGTGAGGGCATACCCTCCCCAGGTCCCTATGCTGTGGAGTTGTCGTAAAGACAACTCGAAAGCATCTGGAGGTTGGTGAGCAAGATAAATGAAGAACTTTATTTTTGAAGTTCTGCCCCCAGAACAGGGTATTTCATAATAAACATAGTATCATTTTGAGCCCCAAAAGTATGTATCTTGTTAGTCATAGACACCTGTCAGAATCCAACACAGATTTGTGGGGTGTGTCTGTGCGTGTGTGTCTTTTACTTCCTCACTCTGAAACAAGAAGTGTTGATAATACAAAAAGGTATGAACTTTACCTTAAATGAACTGATGATCTAAACCACTGTAAATTTTGTGTCAGGTACATTTCTCTCAGAATTGGCAGCACAGATGAAGGCAAATATATTAATCCATTCAAAATTTTCCCAATGTACTATCTAGACATTTTACGTTTTATCGGATCTCACATCCTTAGCTCTTTTTCAGCTTTTTGATGAGTAGTGAATTCTTAATTACAATTTAAATGAAGGTCATTCCACAGTATTTGGTACCACATTTCTCTAATTAGCAACTTTAACAAAAACATGAGCTATAGTTCGGTAGCCTTAATAAAGGCAGGGAACTGCTTAAAGAACTCACATGATTCTTCCAGAGCCCACAGCTCTTCTCATCCTTTGTTGGAGTCTGTGCCTTTGGAGGGCTGGTGAAGAATGTCTGTCCCAACCCCATCCATGTTTGTCACATTTCCTTGCATTCCAGGGAACTCATCATTCAGTTAGAAAATCAAGATCTTGCAGAAACTTAGCAAAGCCCCCAATATGTCTTTCCTATGTATTTTCTTTTTTGATTTAAAGCAAAATGAAATGTGTGTACTCCATGGCCTGGCATACCCAGAGAAAATCTGCCTTCCTTTCTCAATCAGACCAGGGGTTTTCAACTCCTGGTCTATCTGAGAGGGAGGAGGGAGGTGACAACTTTTCCCCTGACTCAACCCCCGCCCCATCTTAAGTTTGTCCTGTTACAATAAAATACCAGAGACTGGGTAATTTATAAAGAACAGAAATTAATCTTCTCACCGTTCTGGAGGCTGGAAAGTCCAAGATCAAGGCTCCAGCAAGTTCTCTTGCTTGGTGAGGCCTGCTCTCTGCCTCCAAGATGGTGCCTTGTTGCAGCAACGTCTGGAAGGAAGGAATACAGTGTCCTTACGTCGTGAAAGGCAGAAGAGAAAGGGAGCAGAACATGTGGAAACCTCTTTTATGAAGGCCTTAATCGTATTCATGAGGGAGGTGCCCTCATGGCCCAATCACCTCTTAAGTGCCCTACTTCTTAATATTATCACATGGACAACACATGAATTTTGGAGAGGACAAATTCAAATCATAGCATGCTGCCCCAGACCCCCAAAATCCATGTGTTGCCATGTGAGGACACAGCATTCCTCCCTTTCAGAGGATGCCGCAATGAGGCACCATCTTGGAAGCAGAGAGCAACATCTCACTGGGCAATAGAACCTGCTGGAGCCTTCATCTTGGACTTCCCACCCTCCGGAACTGTGAGATTAGTTTCTATTGTTTATAAATTACCCAATCTCAGGTATTTTGTTATAATAACACAAACATAATAAGACACATTTTTCCCCACCCAGGGACATTTGGCAGTGTCTAGAGGCATTTTTATTGTTGCTACTAGGGAGATATTGCTGGCATCTAGTGGCTAGAGGCCAAGGATGCTGCTATAAATATCCAACAGTTTACAGGACACCCCATCACAACAAAGAGTTACCTGTCTCAAAATGTCAGTAGTGCTAACCCTAATTTATAGCAATACCCAGCAGCTATTGAGCACCTACTCTGTGCCAGGCACCATGCAAGGTGCTTTTCACATGTCTTCTTTTTAAATCTTTATGATAACTTTTTGAGTTTGGTGTTTTGATTCCCCTTACTGAAATGCAGAAACTGAGGCTGAGGAAGTTTAAGAGACTTTCCCTAGATTATCTGTCCTAGAAGCAAATAAGGTCTACTTGACTTTAGCTTAGACGTTGCTTCATTTTTCTCTGAATATTTCTGCTTATAGGTAACTCTCTACCTCTCACCGTGTTCATTCCTCTGGGTCCAGGAACCTCACTGCTAGCTCTTGGCTGTCCTAATGTCCTCTGTCGTCTTATGTCCCCTCTCTGAGCTACCTCCAACACATGCTCTCACACACACAAACACACTTTTCAGCCCAGTCTACACATCTCATCTTCATAGTCTTTTTCCCCAAAGCTCTGCCTTCTGATCTAGCTGGCATCCTAGAGAGAGAAATGCTGTCAACCTCATTTCTCTGTGCAGTTTCAGATGTTACTTATCAAAGAACTCTTGTGTTTTCCTAGAAGACTTCAGGAGCATTTATACTGCTCCTGACTCCATATCTAATTATGAAATTTGAGCCGATTAAATATTTCTTAGCAACTTGGGGACTAGTTTAACTTTACAGCTACCACAAGTAATTTTGGTAGACTCCCAAAGTGGTATAGAGCTGGGAAATATGAGGGCAAAAATATTTTCCTATATAATGAATAACTATCCATAATTATTTTGGCTAATTCATCTTGTATTGGTTTTTCCTTGTATGTCCCCAGATACTGCTGGTTTTTACTCTTTGTTTTTCAATGAAACAAAAATTCATGTGGTGTTTCCTTTCTGGTAGCAAGATAAAGCTCTTTTTCAGATTCAAGAATAATGATCATGGCTGTGTAGGCCCCACTGGAACCCAGACCCTGTGCTAGGCATTAGGGACATGAAGTAAATAAAATGCAGGTCCTAGCCTCAAACTAACTGCTTTATTCCTATCACCCTTGTGGACACAATCTGTGATTGGGAGACAGTAGTAGGGAGGGGTTATAAATTTGGGCTCTGGACCCAGACTGCCTGGGCCCAAATCTCAGTACCATCATCTACCAGCTGTGTGACTTCTGACCAGTGGTTATGGAACTTATCTATACGTCTGATTCTTCACCTACAAAATGAAGATACTAATGGTTCCTAATTTATAAAATTGTTAGTCAGAACAAGTGAGCTATTAACCATAAAGCCACTAGAACAACACCAGTCACTCATCAGGTGCTTATTAATGCAAGCCATTATTTTCATCCAACTTTATGATTATCTACCATTATGTCCATACTGTGCTTTCTCTGTAACTGGTGTTTATTAAATCTCATTGGACTGATTGGCTGAAACACAAGTGGATGGATACACACTCTATTGACTTTCTAATCTTGAGAACTGCTTGGAAGGCTTCTTATTGCCCTGTTTACATCAAACGTTCTTTTATATTATTTTTTGTTCTCTGAGCCTCCAAACTCAGAATAAGCTGCTGTCATTGCAGACATGCAATCAGCCCTAATGTGAAGCTTCACTCTTTTCCCCATCACTCTGTTCCCCTCCCCTCTGCTATCCCACTGCCACTCTGGCACTCAGGGCTCATGCTTTAGGAAAAGAGGGGAGAGAGCACTACGCCATTAAATCAGCCAACTAGGCTCCAGAGAACAGGAGCTTGAATCCCTTACCAGCTGGCAAGTCTGAAAATAGCGGAAGGGTGTAAAGAACACAATGGTGTAACAGGGAGAAACTTGGAAATGTGATTGGGGCATCCAGCTGAGAAACTAATCTCTGACTTTCAGCCCCCTCCTGTCATTTTTTTAAAGTTGTGAGATCTTTCCCTCCCCATCCCCCAAGATGGCAAACATCCTTACTAGTTGCTAAATTTATTTCCTTGAATCCAGAACAAGCACACTCTCACACACACACAGCTTTAGCTTTACTGGGGCTCTCAGTAGCTTAAGTATGTCTTGCTCTAATACTCACAGTTCATTAGACATTCAAACAGTTGGCACAAAGTTAGCCCTTTCCCCAGTTGGGCATCTTCATTTCCATTGCTGATTAGCAGGACCCTAATCAAAGTTACAGATCCATGCAAAGAAACACTTCAGAATTTGCCCTGGGAACAGATAGGAAGAGACTGCAGGTAAAACTGATCTGAATCCCTTATGAGGAACAAGGTTATTGAAAATACTTGACAAAGGTGATCTCACCTTTGTCCCACCACCTGTCTGAGATCTGCACTTTAGAATGCTCTTCCATGTTGTTCTGAAATATCTAAGAAGTATCTAATCAATTTATATGCTGTCTCAAGAAATAGACAGCTAAGCTTGAATTGCAATAAGTTTCTTATATGTGACCTATTGGTCCACTAGCCAATTGGCTAGTCACCAATATGGGCAGAAAATAATGTAGACTATTGACAATCTAGAAATTGCAAGACCAAAGAAAGTGAAATTATTACAGTGGAAAAAGAACTTAGAAAATAGCAGTTGAAGCTAGGGAAAAGTAAGGTTTAATGCCATTGTGTGAGCTGTCACTCCTGAGCATTTTCCACAGGCCAAGAATTAAATAAAATAGAAGTTATCTTTGTTAATTGTCCAAATACCATTAAGGCACTTATTATTATTCCCATTTTACAGATGTCGGATCCAATTTACAGAAGTTAAGCAACTTGTATAGTACTGTACACTGAGTGTGATCCAGAGACATGCTCTTCACTGCAATGCTGTATTGCCAGCCCATTTTTTACCTGGAAGTGGAGAAAAAAGCCAAGAATGTCTATCAGCTTATTGAGCACCTGCTGTGCACAAGACAGGTGGGGAACACAGTGGCAAGAAATGCATAAATTCCTCTTTTGAGAGGACCACGTTCTCCCACTTATATAGTCCTGGTGGATTGTCAATCATGGTCCCTCACTTGATACCATATAAGGTCAAGTGACTCAAGCCAGGAATCAAAGTTCCCTCATGAATTTTTCTATGAAGTGAATTTCTTATTTCTATGGAATGACTAAGCTAGGTATATGTGGGTCTAGTTGATAGTGGCCACATTGCTCATGATGTAGAAGGAGTCTATTTAAAGAATAAAGCTGAGCAGAGATATGCAGATCCTCTAGGGGAGAGAAAAAGAGGGAGAGAGGTAAAGACTCACTAAGAAGAAACTGAGGCCCTGAATTCAGCCACAGCTGAAGCCAGCACATTCTAGACTTTCCAGTTATGTCAGTGACTGAATTTCCCCCATGTGATTGCTAGTTTGATTTAGGTTTCTGATACTTGCCAAATAATCTTGACCTAAATAATTTCTATCTCTTCTGTAAAATATTATAAACATGTATCCATCAAAAGATTATTAAGGAGATTAAATAACAAATGTCTCTTGTAATGGTTAGATACTAAGCAGATAGCACATGCTTAGTGACAGTTTCTTTATCTATTCATAGGACCGAGAAAGAGTAAGATGAAATAACCTTGGTAGTATTTTTATATTCAGTATTATTTAACTGTTTCCCTTTGTAGTGACTGCATAATATTCCATTATATTGAGATAAAATGAATTATTTAACCAATCTCTTATTGTTGGACTTAGAATTTTAACATGGCTTTGAAATTTTCTCTCTCATAAGCAATAGCCTATCAAAAAACATTTTGAATATTTCCTTAAGATAAAAACCTAGAAGTTGATTATCTTCCTGATTTTGAAGGCAGAAGTTTCTAAATTTTTTCCATATTAAATACATCCCTAATGTGTGACCTCTTACCTAAGTGAAAATTTTGAATTCCAACCTTTGATTATACCCCAGATCCTGAAATCTTACGCTATTGCAGAAGAGATCTCCCAAAAAGACCTACAAATATAATTTTTTTTCCAGAGAAGAAAAAAACTAAAATAAAAGTAACTTGTTCTAAGGAGCCTGACATCGAAACATTTGCTTTGAAACTTGAGATACTAAGGAAACATCAAAAATTTAATTCAAGCCGTGTTTAAGTATGCAGAAGTCAGGCCTTAATTATCAGGGAGAAATTCCCAAGACAAGCATGAATCTGCACAGCTGTGCAAGTGTAGGCCCAGTGCTGGGCTCTGCATGCCCTTAGCTTTGGCAGTATCCTTTCTCACTGAGACTCAAAAAGTGAAGTTCAAAACTATTAACAGCTCCTCTGGCCAAAAATACAAACATACAGAAATCCCATGTGATGGTTTTTTTTAGCATAATGGAATTCTTTATAAGTTTCATCCTGGGGTATCTCCAATGCCTGCAGTTCTGTATGTGGAAACCCAGCAGATGGTCAGGGAATGGTAAAAGCGGTAATAGTCTATCCAACCCTGCCTGCTGCAGTCGGCCTCGGGGAGCTTCTGAATAAATCTGATGGCTCCTTTCAAACCCCCAGTTAAGCCATCTTTCACAGCTTTTGTTGGCTTTGTTTGTTTCACTCATTCTGTAAATAGTTGATTCAAGGTTGAAAAACTAAGACCAAACTACATGGGATTCGTGTTCCTGATTAGAAGATTCAGCAGGTAGAAGGCTGACTCTGAGCTTTATGAAACCCTCATGCATTAAGAGTTGGCACACTTATGGGAACAGGGTAGGTAAGGGGGCCAAGGGAAGGAAAGAATTGATGACATTAGGGCATATTTATGAAGACTCCCTATGGAGTGGTCTCCGACCTCTGGTCTTCCATTCTTCCAATCCATTGTTTCAAATAGAGCTGTGCTTATGCCATTACATTTCTGGCTTACAGAAATAAAACCTCTCTCCTCACATCGGCATTCAAGGCCCTCCTAAGCCATAACCCTTCTCTTCAGAGCCATGTCGTATCATCCCCCGTATTCCATGTTTTAGCCAAACTGTACTATTTGCCCTTCCCTAATCATGCTGTAAAAATTGCCATTCTGCATACCTACTGAGCTGCTATCTGCCAACTGGAAGGTCCTCTTCTCCTCCCACTCCCAGCCTATCAAAATTCAACTCATCCTCAAAGACCCATCTCATGAGCTGTTTCATGAAGTATTTCTTCACCACCCATGTCCTCACTCCCATAGATATGTGACTTCTCCCCCTCCTAAACCTCCACAGCTCTGTGTAAAAAATCATTCTTTGTGCAAAAGCCATTACTTCCTTGCACTTCCATTGGATGTGGTTTTGTCTGATTCACCCCTACTAGATATCAAATATCTGAAAGACAAGGACTATTTCCAACACAGCTATAGTCTCCTAAAGGCCGTATTTAAAATGAAATTAATGACCTTCATCAAAGATAAGGTCTGAGTTAGCTCATTTACTCAACACACATTTGTTGGGTTCCTGCAAATTCTAAGAGAAACATAGAAACATATAAAAGAACTCCCAAAAATATAGAATATGCACTCTCTAATGTCTGGGTCTACAATATTGGAGGTACCCATCGTGACTATTATAGTTTAACATTAGGGTTTTGAAAATCACAATAAGCATCAGTGTTATTAAGACCATGCCTCATTTCAGAAGAGACTCACCTTGCTGTTTTAAAATGGTGGGCTCTAATTCTTCTCAAATACTCCCTACCACATGCATACTAAAATGTCTGGGAAATCTACCTAACCATGGGATCTTAAAGTTTTACTGTTGTGAACTTTGTTCTCATTAATCATTTCGAAAGAGGGAAATGAAATCAAAAATAGTATACCTGCTGCCCCTGCAGTCTTTGTTCCTCTCTGAAAAGGTGGACTTTGGCCTTACTGATGTCTCTCTCTTTAAAATAGGTAGTAATCACTGTACTTCTTAAAGGTAAATTCAAATTTATAAACTTCTAAAACATCCTTTCAGTCATTGATTACTAATGCTTATCTGTTTTCTGATTGAGGGAGGCTGCTTGATAAATATGTAATCAGAAAACTAAAGATTTACTCTTGAATAAGAGCCATCCTCTTAAAGATTCAGTTTGAATTGCCTTCAAGAAAAGGAGGGAATTAGTAATATTCTGTATTCAAAATTCAAATAATTTCTAAATTCTCATAAAAAGAGAGTAATTTCTTTACCATGTATAATAAAATAAAGCTAATTCATCAAGACTTTATACTCTTGCTTATATAAAGTAATTTGATGATATGGGAACATATTTCTAAGTTGGATAGTATTAAGTAAAACTATTTCTCTAAAACAAATGAAATTTTTCTAAAACAAACAAAAAAAATTCTGGCTAGACAAAGGTGACCCCGGCTAGTTCTATGATCCTAAGACAATGCCACCCTTTCAGTTTTCTGCCTAGATGTCAGCTTCCTATCATGCAAAATGAGCTCCTTGAAGGTAGAACTGGTAACAATCCCTGAGGAATCAGTCCTAACTAGGACAGAGCCCGACAGAGAGCAGACATTCAGTAAGTGTTTATCAAAGGAATGAACTCCAAGCTCCAATATGTGTGTACATGGCTCTTTAACTAAAATTCAAACCCCTGCATCCACTTGACTTTCAGTCTAAAACAACCATACATCTATGTGAGTGTTCTTCTTGGGTGTCCTGGGACAGCAAAACAAGCAGCACTTTCACTTTGATTTAACTCGAAATCTTTCCAATTGAGTCTTTCTGCCTACTAAACCAAATTGTTCCAAAGGCCTCCATTTTCATCAAATTCCACCTTTAAGTGTGCTTTCTTTTTCTTTCTTTCTTTCTTTTTTTTTTTGTATGCTCGCTTAACCACCTCTTTTGCTACGAGATTATTCAAAGTCTTCTCTCCTGTCTTAAGCATTGTTCTTGCAACAAAGATCTGACACCTGCTGACTCTGTGTAAGATATTATGCTAGGCATAGTCAGCTGCTGACTCTGTGTAAGGTGTTATGCTAGGCATAGTCACCTAAGCCTGAGTCTCTCCATCCTCTCTTGCCCTCTCATTTTAAAGTTTATCTCTCCAAAACAGAAATACTTTCCCAAAGCTCTTGAATTAGGGAGAGGTCAGAAACTAAATGCGTTCTCATCACTCTTGTTTAGAAGTACAGAATCGTTACTGGTTTGTAAAAGTGGGAAATAATCACTCGTTTTGCCATTTAAAATTGAACAACAGTTAAGTAGAAGTGAAGGGATGGGTTTAAATTAGAAAGATTCTATTAAGTCAGCCAAAGTCAAAGCCGATTTTACTCCGGGAACTGTATGAATAAAAAGGTGTAATTATGAAAACTTGATATTCTGCTTCTTTATGCATATTCACTTTATGAACTTAGACCTCCAGAAGCCTCCTAGACTGCTTTCTCATTTTTAAGAAGTATTAGAATAAGGCATACTCTGAAGGGATTAAAAGAGGGAGGAGGTTTGTGTGTGTGGATTTTTCCTCCCTTAGTTTAGCAGTAACGTTAAGACAAAAAGGCAGCCATTCTGTTGGGTTTTGTGAGTGTTTTAAGAGTGCTGCAAATAAAATGAACCTCAGGGAGTCAGCAAAGAACTTATGGTTTGTCAATTAGTGGGACAATGGATCCATCAGAGAAAATATCTTATTAATTGCAGCTTCTAAAGAACACGAGTGAGTCTCTCTGAAGTCACTGAAAATATTTGTCTTGGGAAAAGGAGAGTATTTCAGAGACTTACTAGGAGATTTAGTGATCCAAAACCCAGGGCCACCAGTTAGGTCATGTTTCCATCAACAGAACAGCATAGTGAACAACACAGATGAGGGGACAGTTGAGAATTAGCCAAAACTGAGCAGATAACTGGCACCTGTCCATTCTACCTAAGTGCCAACCTCAGAATGCTGTAGGTTTCATCACACTCAAAAAAGAAGCCTATTAAGAAAAGAGGTCAGGACTGTTAAGAAGCTGATTTTTGTATCCCATTTTCTCCCATCTAAAAAATAAATATTAATGCTGTGACCTCCCCCTCCTCAATTGTTTGAAGCTTTAATGATGGAAAACTAGAATAAAAGGAATCAGAATTAATGTGGTGAGCAGCTTTGAACTCATCCTCACTTTCTACGTCCTCCCTGTGTTTTACTAGTGGAGGTAAATTGTCTAGACAATTTATCAATTCCCCAAAGTCACACAGTTGGTTCACTGAACTCTTCATTATTTCTCAGGCTGTCCAAGAAACACCATCATGTAGTTCAGGTCCATCTTGCCAGCTACTTCTGCCATCCCATTGTTCTATGTCAGTCTGGTTCGGGGCAGAGGATGTGTGAAAGGAATGTGCGGGTTGCGCTGTGAATTTTCTTGTCATCATTTACATCAACACTATAGCCAACTTGGGGACAGAATGCCTCCACCAAATTGAGACAGATTTAATGAGCTTTTGCAAAGAACATTTATTTCCAAGACATACTAAGTTTCAAGCTACCAGATGTGCCCATTGGTGGGTAAAAGCCATTAGCTGAATGTCAGGGCTTTTTTTTTTTTTTTCCTTAGAATCTGGACTCTTTTTTTTTGTTCCTCAAGACAGAGTCTTGCTCTGTCACCCAGGCTAGAGTGCAGTGGTGCAATCTCAGCCTACTGCAACCAGAATCTCAATCTTTTCTGTCCCTGCTGTGGATTATGGAATCTAAAATATTTATGTGGCTTTATAATGATATTTAGCATTTACAGGCACCTGGTATTTGCCAAAGTGCTTGACAGTCGGTATTTATTAATAGGAAAATAACTACTAGAAAATCTGCCCTGTGATATTTGGAGAGCAAGTCCCTTTGAAGCTAGAGAGAATGTTTTGGAGAATAGTGTTCAGGCCAATGATACAGAGTAAAATTTATTTCCCAAATCTTACCTGTGGCCTCACACTTAAACTTCCTCATAGTTGGCTAAACTTTATTCCAAGAATCTTGAAGGGTAGTGTGATTACTATGTGTTTCATTTATTCATCAAGCATTTATTAAACATCAACTAGATGTTGAGGATGAAGGATTAATAAAACTCTACCCAAGTATGGGTTAGGTGCTCTTCCCATGATGCCTTGGATCTAGCCGTAAGAGAATGAGTAGTTCTCAGTGGTGACGTGGGGGCAGAGTGGGGAGGAGTGGAATCTGGCAATGTCTGGAGACATTTTTGGTCATCACTACTGTAGGGGGTGCTACTGGCATCTAATGGGAGAGGCCAGGGATGCTGCTAGATATCCTATGAGGTAAAGGATACTCTAATACAACAATGAATTATCTGGTCCAAAATGTCTATAGTGCCGAGGTGGGAAAACCCTGCTGTAAGTCCATCTCTCTGGTTTATATTTGTTTGGTTACATATCAGCCTCTCCCACCATATCATAAGATCTTTGAGTACAGAGACCATATCTTATTCTTCATTGTATCCAAGCACCAATATGTATACAGAACTCAACACATAGTGCTGAATGAATTAATGAGGGTGGTATCCTATCCCTCAGGGAGCCCACAATCTCAGGGGTAGAAATAGATAAAGGCCAGACGTGGTGGCTCATACCTGTAATCCCAGCACTTTGGGAGGCCGAGGTGGGTGGATCACGAGGTCAGGAGATCAAGACCATCCTGGCCAACATGGTGAAACCCCATCTATAAAAAAAAGAAAGAAAGAAAGAAAGAGATAGATAAGTGAGAAATTTAAGGATAAAATGTGTCCAGTCTTCAAAGTACAGTTGATAAAAGCTATTTTTGTGTGACCTTATAATCTATTATCTAAGCAGATAAGTTTTTGAAAGTGTAGGTAAGCACTTTCAAATAATAAGGCAGGGCCATAAGTGAATCTCTGCAACAGCCCTGCTTACATAAATAAGGGCATACACACAGTCAACTCCACCTATATGACCCACATGTTCCTGAGCACCCACCTTGAAGCAGGTGCAAGCACTTCACAGAATCCACCCCCAGAAGCATGAGCTCAGTATTAGATGTACAGCAGGGTTCACGGGAGCCAGAAAAGTTGACATTGCATATTACACAGCAAAAAGTTAATGAAAAGAAATAAATAGCAGCTCATGAAATGACTTGTTCTTTATTCCAGGCCCTCATTTCATACCTACCCTCTGCCAACAGTGATTTTCTCCTCTGCTTCTTGAACCTCTTCCTACCAGCCACTTCGGCCTTCCAGATTTTCCTTCTTCCATGATCCCGTTTCTCTTTCTCATCATAAAGATGTGGCACGCTCTCAGCTCATATCCCCATATTCATTAGCACCCCCTCAGTCACCAAGGGACCCTCCCTGCTTAGGAACCAATTAGAGATTGTAAATAAAAATAACTTTTCCCACATATGCTTCTCATGGCTCCAAGCTATAGTTAGGGTTTCTTCAATGCAGTGACTAAAGACAGAAAGGCAAGGTGGACCCTACCTGGGACTGGGGGGAAAGGTTTATAGAGAAAATAATATTCAAACAGACTCTGCTTACTCAGAGAAAATGTCAGTTTACTCAAAGGAAATTTAATCAAAAAAACCCTTGGAAAATCACAAAAGGTCTGTACCTCATGTTTTCTCAGTGGGTAGGAAGAATTGCCTTCACCAGGAGCATACTTTTTTAGGGGTCAGAAACAAAGATCTCCTGTGGAAATGTGCTAAAGGATGAAGTGAAGAAGAAGAGTGTGGTTTATGGCTTTTCTAAGCCTAGACTTTGGAAGAAAGATACTCAGGCTTAAAATTGACTTTTTGTTTTCCTTTTATGCTAAACTCTATTTCAATAAAAACAAAACCAACCATTTATAATCTTTATCGCAGTTATTGTACAAATAAACATTTCTTTATGATCCAAGCGTCATTGTTTTATTATAAGCAAATACTAGAGACAATAATATTACTATCTTTAACTTTAGGTAAAATAACTTCCTTCATTTGTAGTCCCTTCTGACACGACAGCTACAAAGAAATCCCCAACTGAGACTGTAATACCCTGTCTCTTCTTTTACTAGACTTTTAAGACTCTCCTTGACACAAGATCAACAGCATTCATCATCCTCGTATAGCCTTTGAGATTTTACAACTTTGTATGTGAGGTTGATAACAAGTTAATGTGTCAAAATAACATGTTACTTGGTATTTAACATATTTTATTCCAATTGGCTTTCTTTGAGTATGTGAAACAAATACCAATTTGTATAATCATAAGGTAATTGGTTTTAATTTTAGAAAGTTCCTAGCCATTTCCCTCACCCAAAGTTAGAAAGGGAATTCCCAGTTGGAGTGACTTTCCGAGTTTCAAGACGCAGCTGTCTGATTTTCTTAAAACTGTATCATCATTGTTCTTAACAGTATGTCAAGCCAGTCGACAGTATTCCATGCACAGAAAACATTATCTAGGACCAGGTGCAGTTGCTCACGCCTGTAATGCCAGCACTTTTGGAGGCCGAAGTAGGCAGATCACGAGGTCAGAAGACCGAGACCATCCTGGCTAACATGGTGAAACCCTTTCTCTACTAAAAACACAAAAAATTAGCCAGGCATGGTGGTGCACGCCTGTAGTCTCAGCTACTTGGGAGGCTGAGGCAGGAGAATCTCTTAAAGGAGGCAGAGATTGCAGTGAGTCAAGATCTGAGATTGCACCACTGCACTCCAGCCTGGGCAACAGAGTGAGACTCCATCTCAAAAAAGAAAAAAGAAAAAAAAAGAAAACATCTTATCAAAATCTTCTTCCCAATCATTAGTAAGCATGTTGACCAGGACAAAGATGGGCTTCAGAAACCAGTGACCCTTGAAAAGCCATTTCTGTATAAACTCTACTCCTATAGGATACTTTTTTTTAAACCTACTCATACTGACTGAATCAGTTTTTAATCTCTGGTCTATACTGTGAGGGGGCAAATTTCATTGAAAACGTTCATTGGTGACAGCTAAATGTAAGGTATAGCAATGCAAAGACTAGGCAAATCTGGGCCTGTTGGCAATTTGAAAAACAGAAGGCTATGCAAATACAATTCCCAGACTCAGCTGTCAGGTAAACTGTGAACCAGGGAGAAGCAGGTGGCTGGGTAAACGTAATGCTTAAATGCTGTCTGACATTCAGATCTTAGAAACTGAAATCTTCCTAATTGAATTCAGCAAACAGTTGAATTGAGAAATTATTATGTACAAAATACTGCTCTCAGCCCCGAGGGCCGGAGAAAGATGCATTATAGAGTACCCTGACTTTAGGGATATTTGGCTCATCAAGGCCCACATGGAGAGGAAAGCCAATAGCTAAATAGGAAGAAAGGACAAGGAATTGAACTGATTCCAACCAGAGAAACTTGGGAACTGTTTTTTTGGAAGGGAAGGTCAAATGTGAGGAAAAAAAAGGTGGGATTATAAAGGCAAACGCAGGAGGAAACTTTCTGTGAGGAGAGAACTATAGTAATGGACCAGAAACAGGAGAGGGAAGAGGGCGTATGTGTATGAATGTGGGTATGTGTGAGTGAGGGTATGTGAATGCTTGTGAGGCTAAATAAATTATTTAAAGTTGGAGGACTTAGTAAGAAATAAAGCTATTAAAAGTAGGATGGGCCTAATTACAGTACATGGGTTTACATTCTATAAAGGATTTCTGACTCTTCCTCAAAAAAGTAAATGTTTCCAAGGCATGATGAATTCTAAGTCATTTATCTATACAACTGGAAGTTTTAAGTAGGAGAGGGGTATTAGCAAGCCTGTGTTTTTAAAAGCTTATGTTAACAAATAATCTACTGGAAATAGAGGTGCGGAGCCGGGCACTGATTACGAAGTAATCGCAACAGACTAGAGAGAGGAATAGAGTCTCATCACAATGTGAACTCTTTCTTGAATGCTTAGTACATGCCAGACATGAACTAAGTGCTTCACATGCACCATCTCATTTAAAGCTCACAGAAATACTAGGAGCTAAGTGTTTTGATTCCCATGCAAGCAAGGCCCAAGAATTGTGCAATCCAAGGCTTAAACTGGTCATCACCACCTCCTGTCTTCCCTTGAGATAGTGTAAGGTGGTGATTACCAGCCTCAGCCCTGGACCTCACAGACCTTCACTTCTGGCTCAACCATTTGCGAGCCATGTTAGGCATCTTGGGCCTCACTTCAAATAGGTAGGGAGGAGCTGCTAAAGAAAGCTCTTGGCAATTCAGCATGTGGCAAGAGATTTTGTCTTCAGCCAAGTTGATACATGCAGGTGAAGGAGGAGGTGTAAGGAGAGAGTGAGTTATGTTTCGACAAGTCAAATCAAAGGAGAATAGGTCTCCCATGTGAGGGATGGATCTGAAATTCAGGTGAGGGATAAGAATAGGAAGAGAGAGGAAGTGTGAGAGTGGATGCTATGATTTCAAGAATCTTATTTTAGGGATACATAGGAAAAGCGCTCTCAAAGACAACTCTCATGAACTTAATAGCTGGTAATACTGACCATCAGATCTCCCATCTAAAAGATTTTGAAATGAGTAAATTAGAGGTTTTCCTTAACCATCCCTAACCAAAGAGAAAGACAGTGGTAGTTTTTTCTTGTGTATAATTTTAACAAGGTAAATAGAGCCCACAACCAGTATCTCAATGAAGTAGCCATCCAAGAGCCTGACCTCCCTGCATGCCAGAACTTGTAGAGTTCAGCAAGGCAGATCCACCCAGCCAATATGCTCAGCTGGTAGAGTTTGCTCTGCTAGGAATCCTGGAATTACACGTTCTCAGAGTTGGGCCCCCAGCTACCATCTTTCCAGCCAGAAACCTGGGTGTTTCCTGTGACAATTCCTCCACACCCCTAAACCAAATCCCCCCCTAAACTCCATTAAATCCATCTTCCTCTTATCTTTTCCTGGAGTCCAGCTGCGACTTCCCTAATCCAAACTATTGTCACTTCTTGTTTAAAGTTCAGCCACAATTTCCTACTGGTTTTCTCCTTCCCTCAAATCCAATTTCCATGGGGCAATATATGTATATTTGTTATCACAGCCTATAAGGGTCTCTGAAAGGTGAAGAACAACTATTCAAATCATTTCAGGCGAATAAATTAAGGTCTTCATTTTGATAAACCCACCAGGCTTGCTCCCATCTGAGGGGCTTCTCACCTCCCCTTCTTCTCTACCTGGAAGGCTCTTCCCCAGATATTCACATGGCTGGCTCCCATATTTTCTTCAAGTGTTTATGCAAAACCCACGTTCTCAATAATGTTTCTCTGCCCACCTCATCTAGAACTTCAGCACCCATTTCCGTAACATACTTCCTTCATATCTTTCCTGAATTATGTTTTCTCCAAAATACTTAACACTGTCCAAATGACCATATATTTCTCTTATTTACCTTGTTCATTGTCTGTCTCCTGCACGAGAAAATGTATTTGGCGAGGGCAGGGATTTTGGTCTGCTTTTGTCCAAGACCATGTTTCCAGTGTTTACAAACATACTCAATATGAGGTGCAAAGTGGATGGTCAATGATGTTTATTGACTTTTTGTTGTTTCTGTTGGTGTTTTCTTACGGTCCTGGGTTATCTGACTAATTTTCCCAGTTCTCATATAAAGTGAATAAGTAATTTCAAATGGTTTCTAAGGTCGACTCCTTATATTTAGCTACAAAACACACACATACGCATACACACACATGCATACATACACACAAGTATGCTGCTATCTGTCATTTTAAGAAAGAACACTTTAGTGTTTCTCCTTAGTCTTGAATGCCAAGTATTAGGAGGCAGGATGGGGGGAGGACTGTTCATTTTAAAAATATTAAAAATGAATTATGAATTTTCCTTTGAAAGGTCTTCTCATTCATGCTTATAAATAGCTATCATATGACCCAATTGAGCTAGGAGCTCTCTAATAGCCAAGGTGAAATTCATCCTCATAGCCATTTCATATTGAGAAACAAAGTTGGTGAATATTAGAAAAAAGAAAGCCCTGTATTCGTTACCTTTTTTATGAGCAGAGTTCATCAAAATCAAAAGAACAGAACTCACAGTTTTGAGAAAATCCTGTTAGTCTTGCAGAAACAACGTATGTATATTGATAAAACACAGGGAATTTAGCAAACACAACAATATCTGTGGAATTACTGCATTCCTTTGCCAAAATGCATAGAATTAAGTGCCCTCGGGCAACTAAAAATGTGACTCAGAAAAATACTTTAATAACTATGCTTTGCTTATAGCGATACAAATCCAAAGTCAGGCGTGACCTGTGGGGAGTTAAATGGCAGTATAGATTTCAGAATAAGGTCGAGAGAATACCAACAAAAGCCAGGCGCACAATGCAGTACAAGTGTCTCAAAGGGAGAAATTCAGCTGGGTAGCTCTTGTGTAGTCTCCAGGACATGGAAGCATTAAGCCAATACAAACATCAGCCTTTATTAACACAGTGCCAAGCTAGTCAGATATAGTTCCCCGTTAGTCTCTGGTTATGAAATGTAGCACATTTTTCCAATTGTAGTTGAATGGGTTGGCATTCAACATGCATGGTTTCACTTCCAGAAAAGCTTCACCTCTGTCACCAGTGATCTGCTTCAGAAACTCATTCTTGACAAGTTTGTCTCATTATAGAGTTCTGGCAAATTAGTCTCATTATATGGTTCTGGCCTGTGGTAACTACATCTGGAAATAATGCTAACAGTTTACGTAAGGTAACTACATCTGGAAATAATGTTAATGGTTTACAAATATTGTGTATTTACCATATGTCAGTCACGTAATGAATGCTTCATATGTTACATCTCATTTAATCCTCACAACAGTTTTGTGAGATAGGTAATATTACCCATTTCACAGATGGGGAAAATGAAGCTTAGGGTGTATAGGGATCTTGGCTAAAGTCATACAGTGAGTCAGTGAAGATGAATCCAGAACTGACTTCAGAATGGCAGCAACTAACCCCTGTACACTACACTCTACTGCTTTTGTAAAGAATGAAAAGTAAAGAGACAGAGAAATGGTAAAGAAAGGATCCCCAAAGGGTATTTTCTACCACTGTCCTAAGCACAGTCAGAAAAGCTCCATACTAAATCAGAAAAACAAACTCAACCAGCCTGTGATCCCAAGTGATACTTCATAAACTGCTTCAAGAGAGCTGTGTTAAGAACCATTACCTTGAAACACCTGGGGAAGGTTGGTGGAGGAGGGAGGGTCTATGTTGGGGGCAAGGGTAGGTGGTTGTAGCATTAAACCACCACCAAACAAAAAAAAAACTTCCTGGTCATTCCAAATCAGTAACAGCAACATAGTATATCCATTGGATGTACAATCATTCAAAAATGCATTTATCAAAAAGTAAAGCAAAAAACAAACACACGCACACATAAGAAGAATGCAGAGAAAGAACACAAAGCATTTCCAACCTACAGGCAAGCTGCCATCTCATCAAAAAACATAAGCACAAGTATGCATCCATTTCAGCTCCCTCATGATCCCCACAGTGAGAGCTCTTTCTGAACTGAAGCAGTTCCAGTGTTCAAAGATATATATTTTTATACAACACAGTCCTAAATACAAATCAACACCTTTATGCATGCACAAAAGCAAGGACATCACTCACTCCAGGAGACTTGAAAGGTTTATTAAAGTTTACTTTGACTCTTGCTGGTTTTCTTATTACAAAAAAAATTAAAACTCATCTCCCCTCATGTATGATTGAACTCTCCCATATATCCAACACATTTTAAAAGGTTATTGCGATTACAAGTATGGATTTCTTTTTAACTTAAGATAGACACAATTATTTTAATGGGTACCATAATTTGGCTTTCACATTCTCTCAAAATAATCAAAACAAAGTATTACAAAATGTTTACTTCCCAGGTGTTTCCCAATAGATTCAATACTATTCACCATGGTGTATAAACTGAATGAGAGTGGTTTGTGAAATATGGAACCAAGATGTTGCGTACTTACCTCCAGAACTGAGTGTAGCTTTCTTTGTGCTCTGAAAACACTTTCTATTTGGCTTCATTTTAGTCATAGTGAAAAAGATTAAAAAATGGAGTAATAGGGCCAGGCACAGTGGCTCACACCTGTAATCCCAGCAATTTGGGAGGCCGAGGCGGGTGGATCACCTGAGGTCTGAAGTTCAAGACCAGCCTGGGCAACATGGTGAAACTCCATCTCTACTAAAAATGCAAAAATTAGCCAGGCATGGTGGCGCATGCCTGTAATCCCAGCTACTCAGGAGGCTGAGGCAGGAGAATCACTTGTACCCAGGAAGTGGAGGTTGCAGTGAGCTAAGATTGTGCCACTCTACTACAGCCTGGGCAACAGAGTGAGACTCTATCTCAAAAAAAAAAAAAGGAATAATATTATAAGAAGCACTTAACGGGGAGCTCTGAAAACTGGTAGAAGATAATACGTCCTTAGCTAAGTTCTGCAAATTTGTGTAGAATCAGGAGTCCTCTTTGTGACTAAGAATATTTTATGAAGAAGCTTCACTTTTTTTTAGTAGCTAATTCCTTTTTCTCATCAACAGGACACAATATGGCAAATAATTAGATTTCATTATAACAGATTTTAATATACCATGGATCAAATGGTGTCCCCATAGCATAACTACTCAGGACCAGATTCTAATAATATGCAAATTTAGCTAAGTGCATATTATTGGACTTTTGTCTGATAATGTTGGTCTTAATCTCCTGATATTCAGCTCCATGATTTCATTAAGCAGTCAATTAGGAAAAAAGAGAAAAGCAGCATATATGTATTTCTTCTTTGTTTTGGTAAAGGATTTTTACTTTGTCTGCTTATATTGGTAAGATATGACACAGGAGTAGGTGCTACAGGATTTTTAAAAATACATTTGACACAGTCCCAGTAAAGCATAATCTCAGCAAATCCTTAATGGTTGGGGCCTCAGGCTTTGGAGTTGGACTGCATTTGTGCCCTGGTTCTATCACTTACTAGCTGGTTAACCCTTGACAATTTACTTAACCTCTCTGTGCCTCTGTATTTTCACATGTTAGTTGATGATAATGATCGTACCTAACCTATCATTGAGAATTTGATGTGATTAGCTCATGTAAGCACTTAGCACAATGCCTGGTTTATAAAAATTACTCAATAAATATTAAAAGAGGGAAAGTAGGAATAGAGTTATTTTCAAGTTGAACTGGGAGAATGAGACCTACTTAAATGCAAATGAGACAGAATGACAGTGTATGCAAATGGAGCCACAGATAGTAGTGGATTCTGGAGTAGCCTGGGAAGTTTTTATAGAGGAGGTTTCCTCATAGGCTAGGACTTGCTTCTCAAAGTATGCAGTGACAGCACTGGCATCACTTGGAAGCTTGTTAGAAATGCAGACTCTCAGACCCTCTTCCAGACTTACTGAATTAGAATCTGCATTTCAACAAGATGTCAGGAAGCTTTGTGGCGCATAAAGTTGAAAAGCCCTTCTCTAGGACACATCTTGCTTCTTAAAATGTTCTGACCTGCCATTATCTTCCATCACACACAGCAGCATTTACAAAAGAATAATTCTGGGGGCAGGGAGCCTACATTCCCAAAAATCCCCACTGCAAAAAAACTGTGAATGTGAAATTCTAACAGTTATATATTGGAAATATGATAGAACTGGCAAAAATAAGTCAAATCATCTAAATAAAGCATGCGACATAAGCTGTGATTCAATTACTATTTATGCCTAGACAGAGTAAAAATTACAAATATTTCTTCATCCAGACTGAAATGAAAACCAAGAAAATATATGATGATTTTCTTTGGGAGGGACTGGACAGAAGTTCCTGGTACTTTCAGGTTTACGAAAAGCACGCATGCCCCTACAATGCAGTGGCATTTCAGTCACGTTTCCTTCTGTATATCCCCCCCACACACACACAAACACACCAAACAACACCACAACATTTTGGTGGGTTTCACTGTATAACACTACACATTGCAGAGAAACAGACACACACACAACAGCTTTATCCACAACTTCCCACTTTTTCTATAAGCACCCATTCAAATCTTTTATGCCAGACACAGTCTTTTATCTGGAATAATTTTTAGGAAATAGTGGACAAGAACAAAAGGGGAGAACTGATGGTGGAAATAATAATATCTATCACTTATCCGATGCTTAGTTGTACAAGATATCATCCCAGAAGATTATGTTACTTTTTAATTCTTGCAATAACCCTCTAAGACAAGGTGTAAATTCGTTATTATTTCAACTGAGGAAATAAAAGCCTATGAAGTCAAATATATTGCCAAAGGCTATGTGCTGAAGAAGTAACATAACTGAGACTCGAACCCAGGTCTGTCTTCTCCTTCCATCTGTCAGAATAAAAACGTCTATGAATCCACTAGTCATCTTCTTAAGGAATGGCTTCTAATTTGTAATTCAAATGCAATATTTTTTTCTCACTTTCCACTTCACATGATAAGTGGGGAAGTGGCAAAGGAATATTTTGAAGTCAGACTGAATTTAAGCTGTATATGGTAAAGCTCAGGATAATTTCCTCCTTGGTATTTTAGAAGTTCTTCATTTTAACCATCTGTTGCAGGCTGACAGATGGGTTGATATATGACAGAATAATGGGTTTTCAATTCTAGAAAGGCATAAGGAATGCTTGAAAAATAGCAGCTCTTTTCATGAACCTAACTGTGTAAATGACACTTGCTCATTTACAAAAAAAAAAAAAATAGTTGGTGGGAGAGAGTGTGAAATATACTCATAATCCTTCCCCTAAACAGAAAAATTTTCATAATTGCCAAAGGTCAAATGCACTAAAAATATGCCTATTCTAAAATCATGCCGAAATTTTCCAATTCAGTCATTTAAAAGGGCATACAAGAAAAAACCCATACACAAAGAAAAAAATAATAAAAACAAATTTAAAAAAATTTTTTCCATCCCTATCCCCAGATATTGAATTATCTTTATTATGAGTTTCTTGAATTCTTCAGGTAATTTAAGAAACATGCCGATTTTGAGGCCCAGTGATTTTTCCTTTAATCATCTCTACCAAATGTAAAATGTCTTTCTTTCTTCTTGTAGATTCAATGTATATATACAAGAAGTTACAGTCTGGGCGTGGTGACTCATGCCTATAATCCCAGAATTTGGGGAGGCTGAGGTGGGTGGATCACAAGGTCAAGAGATGGAAACCATCCTGGCCAACATGGTGAACCCCCCGTCTCTACTAAAAATACAAAAATTAGCTGGGCGTGGTGGCATGTGACTATAGTCCCAGCTACTCGGGAGGATTATAGGAGATTCAAGGAGAATCGCTTGAACCCAGAAGGTGGAGGTTGCAGTAAGTTGAGATCACGCCACTGCACTCCAGCCTGGCGACAGAGCCAAGACTCTGTCTCAAAAAAAAAAAAAAAAAATTACTAACAGCAGATACCTGGCTAGGCAGTAGGCAGTAGGGACACAGGTGATTAAGATAGTCCTGTGCCCAAGGACCTTACAGTGCTTTTTGCAATGTAGCAATGTGATCAAAGCATTTGTTCATTGTATTAATGGCTCATTCTCCTACACAAAACTTCAAATAGCCCTGCATGTCTTTACACAGTTGGACAAGTTCTTTTCCAATCATGTATTGCAACCAAATAAAATATTCACACACTCCACTTATATACTTAGATGCCTGGTTATTGCCAAATAGGTTTGAAGCTCTACCTACAAAGAACCAGTAGCTTAAACAATTTAGACTAGGTTGGAAAAGTTTGGGCCATAATAATATAACCTCAACAGAGTGATTCTATTTTCAATTTAATGTCAGAATCCAGTTTGAAAAAAAAAAAATAATTAAGTTGTTTCGGTTGAACTCATGGTCAAATGTCACTGGCCATGACCAAATAAGGCCATGTCACTTGACGATTGCACTGTCTTCACCATCATCATCACAACCATTAATGCAACAATTAAAATACACCAGTCTCCATGCTTAACATTCATACTTAATTTTAACCCTCACAACGACCCTGTAATGGAAGTACTCCTGGCCCATGTTACAGATTTGAACATTGAAGACCAGAGAACTTTAAAATCCATGATCAGGTTGGCTTCTTCACTGCATTATTTCCAGCCACAGATACAAACTCTTCCATGTCCTATCTGGGAGATTACCAGTAGTGTAGAATAGTAAGTTAATAATAGGATTATGTTTTCAAAGGAGCATTTGACAGCCTGAATTTATATCAGCAGTTTCTTCCCACTCTAATATTATGTAATTCTGGAGGAGAAAAATGTACAATCTTTTTCTGGTTTTGGGAAAGGTGTTTGCAAGGAACATAAAGCAAAGTTCAGAGAGGATCTGAGTTGATTCAGAAGGTGGCACCTGAAAGGCTGGCCAGCAGTTTATTGATTATTATTTTGTGTTATTTTTTAATTTGGAGATGGATTATCCTTGAGGTAATTGAGGTATTCTTGTAATTGTTGGATTACCTTGGAGCAGTGGGTATTTACAGGCACGATCATAGTGCACTATGGCCTTATCTCTGGGCCTCAGAGGATCCTCCCCCTCGCAGCTTCCTGAGTAGCTGGGACTACAAACAGAGGCAACTGCAACCATGCATAATCATTTTCTCAAAATTTCTCAGTGTAGCTGCTTGAAAAAAATTCCCATAGAACATATCCATTTTCAAATACAGATTACTGGTGGGGTAAGTGAAACATACTTAGAAAAATTTAAAAATGACTTCCTTTTGGCCGTAACTGCCATCTTCCAGTAATTCGCCAAAATGATGAACACAAAGGGAAAGAGCAGTAGCAGTTGATATAAGTTCTCTAGGCCTTTTAGAAACCATGGAGTTGTTCCTTTGGCCACGTATAAGTGAATCTGTGAGAAAGGTGATATTGTAGACATCAAGAGGATGAATGGGTACTGTTCAAAAAGGAATGCCCCACAAATGTTATCATGGCAAAACTGGAAAAGTCTACAGTGTTACCCAGCATGCTGTTGGCATTGTTGTAAACAAACAAGTTAAGGGCAAGATTCTTGCCAAGAGAATTAATGTGCATATTGAACACCTTAAACACTCTAAGAACTGAGACAGCTTCCTGAAACACGTGAAGGAAAAGGATCAAAAACAGACCGACGCCACAGCGCAAGGTACCGGGGTTCAACTGAAGCACCAGCCTGCACCATCCAGAGAAACACACTTTGTGAGAAACCAATGGGAAGGAGCCTGAGCTGCTGGAACCTATTCCCTATGAATTTGTGGCATAATAGATGGAAAAAAAAAAAAAAACTCTGGACTGTAAAAACAAAAGTTAAAAAATTACTTTGAATTGTATAATGTTTTAATTATCCATGCTTCTATTAACTGCCATTGTACGGAGAAAAAAAGATTGTTATCTTTTTTCAAATAAATTTGTGTCTGTTTGTCATATATACATATATGATTTTCAATACACACATATCTTGGAATATACCTTCACAGATTGTTTGTATATGTACAAAAGAACTAATTGTGAGGGGGTAGTTTTTTTCACTTGATGAGAAAACATTGTAGTCCAGAGTACCTGTGAGAGATGAAGGTCAAGTCTGGCTGCTTCTGACCCTAGCCTTCCACTGTGACTCCTGTAAGCTACACCTCCTTCAGGTGTTTCATCTATATGCTGCCTGACATCTGGTGTTTTCCAGTGATGTTTATAATACCCAGATGTTTTGTGTCAAGTAGACAAGGCTAGTGGTTAATTAACTAAATCTTAGCATTTTTGTCTGATTCAATGGCAGCCCCCAAAATATTTTGGAAGTGCTTTAAAAAATGCATAATCATAAGATTGATATGGTATTCAATAAGCATCCCCAAATTTCCATATTACCTTTGAGTAATTCTGCAAATTGATTCTTTCCCCAGTTAGTCTTAAGACATTCAACCTGGTTTTAACAGTTGCCTCACGTCTGGTCTAGGATCTTGGGCTTGTTATTTATTTCCACACTTACTGATAGATGTGACAAACCCAATAACCAATTTTTTGGAAAGGATGCTATTTTCTATATAAGATAGTAATTCATTTAGAACACTCAACAACCCTCAGTGCTTTCCTAAGCTTTCCTAGCAAATTGCTAGGATACCACGTTCCAGAAAGGCAGGAGTACTCTTCTGCCAACATTTAAATGTGTGAACAGATCTACCCCAAACCTCTTTACCCCTTGGACTCATCTTGTTTATCACTTGTCTTTCTAAGAGGGACATGGTTGCAGGTGGACAAGCAGCCAAATGAGCCACCAAAATTCCCAAGAAACAAGCAGTCTTCTCCTCATGCTAATACCTACCTCTCCAACAAATAGCCCAAGAAGTCTTTGGTCCTGGCCAACCCAGTATCAACATGCATTTTTCTTAGGAAAGGAACAAGCAGGTAGTAAAGAGGAGTCCAACACTCCCTCTAGAGGCCAATTCATAGGCCTTCCAAATAAGCCATTTTGTGGTGTATTTATTAAGCAACATGAGTCCTGAGTCTGCTTTGAGAACCATCCAAGGATGAAACCTAAAAAGATCCTGGATGCAAGCAAATCTGTGTCACTTTCTGTCTCCCTAGGCTAGTCAGTACTCCCCACGCACTGTTTTTTAAATTTTCAAAACACGAAATCCTTTTCCTACAAAGCTATTATCATTATTTGCAATTATACATTCTTTCATGATTGATTAAAAGCTCTATCCTCTACCAGAATGAGTACTAGGACCATGTCAGTTTCTGTTAACTACCATGTTTCTAACACCTGGCACCTAGTAGATTCTCAATAAGATTTGCTGAATAAATGTGAACCCACCTAATGTATTTGGCCATCAAAACCCACTGGATAATGTCTATATACTTTTCTATATTGTATTTTTAGCTATAATATGTAGTTGAATTTCCTATATCAAGATTAATTAATAGAATGAACTTTCAGGAGCTAGGCTAAGCATTTTATTGCATCACTTGTTTCAACCTTGGCAAAGACACTGTGAAATATATCTCATTATTGCCCCTTTTTACAGTTGGAAAACTGAGGCTTCATTTGGTCCTAGGGCTAGTTAGAAAAAACTGAAATTTGATCCCAGGACAGCAAAGACTCGAGACTTAACTACTATGTGAAAATTCCTATTCTAAAAACCTATTATATAATAAGATCAACCTAAAATATTCTCCATGAAGATCAAACATAATAATGTAAAGGGCTTAGCACAGCACTTGGCCCATAGTAAAAATAGACTCAATAGAGCTATTAATAGTAATGGTACTACTAATACTATTAATTTATTTTGAACACCTATTAATCTGCTAATGTTACTGTTAACTTGCTTTGAAAGTTTATGCTATTTGTAATAAAAAGGTTGGGCGGGATCAGTTGAAAATTAAATCAGGTTTTGAGGAGTGTTTTTAACATTTGAGGAGTGTTTTTAACATATGATTTACAACAGTATTGCAGAAAGCTAGTGAAGACTTTGTGTCTATTCTGAGTTCACCAAACAACCAGGAATACCTCCCTCTTGCACCAAGATTATAAAATCAATTGCCTGTAACTGAAATACAGAAATGCAGAGTATCTTAAAATATTTTCACAAGAGAAGTTAAAAACAAGAAATAAAAAGTGTCTGTTCCACAGCCGAGCAACCACAGATTAATTGATAAAGTTCTCTGGGAATAGTCTAGAAAAGAAAAAGTGCAGTATGTCAATCATAGTGAAATTTAACTTCAGGGAAAAAGCAATGAAACCCTATATTGATTCTTAAGCATCAGCCAGATCCTTTATGCATAAAACAAGATGATTGATTATTACCCAGACCTTGTAACAGAGGAACATCAGCATCTGCTACATCTCTCTTTTTGCAAAATCCTGATTAATTGGCAGTGTGACGATAGTGTATCTTACAGTTCTTATATAAAACAACTCTGGCAGTGTAGAGATTGGAAAGATATAGGCCACTGGAGGGAGGAGAACAGATCTCCCTTGGCTGGTCTCCCCTACCCTTTTCCAATTTTAGAAAAGTATCCAACCCATAGCAGGAAAGATAATAAAGTGTGAACAGATGACTGGGAAAAGAGACAGATACAACAATGGACAAATGAAAAAATCAGACCTGAGTTTGGTTCCCAACCTCTCTGCTTACTTAACTTCTCTGAGCCTCTACTTATTCATTTGTAAAATATAAAAACTAACAGTTACTTCACGGTGTTGCAGTGAGGCTGAAATGAGGTGGAATAAGTAAAGCATCACACCTTACATATGGTAGCCCTCCACTCAGTATAATGAGGTTCACCTTCCAGTGAGGGACTTTGGAGCTTAGCAAACTTATGTTGCAACCAAAGTTTAGCAGCTTAGTAATTCTGAGATGTCTAGCAAATCATTTAATCTTTCTGAACTTCGACTTTCTCACCTGTAAAGTCAATAATAGTCACCTGAAAGTGTCATTATAAGAATTAAATGAGTAATGTATGGAATGCACAGTGTCCAATACATAGTAACAGATAAATGATAGCCATATGTATATCACCACTTAATTTTTGTTATAAGCCTATACAATCATGGCCTTTTAAAAGCAATCATGTGTTTTTATAAGATTAAGAAGACAGATTGTGGATCCAAACTCTCTGGGTTGAAATCCTGGCTGTGCATCTTTCAAGTTGAGTTTAAGTAACTTATCCCAACTATAAAATGGGATTACAATAGTACCTACTCCAGGAAGGTTATTGGGAAATTAAAGAAGCAAAAAGTAAACCTCCAATAAGTGTTCTCTAAGTGTTGGCAGCTCTCATCATCATCACCATTACCACTATCATCATTATGATCATGATCCTCCCCTAAGGGTTCCCAAAATCATCTCCTTAGAAACAGCTGCCTCCCCAATTAAAAAATATAACAGCAATAATATTAATTGAAATTTATTCCAGCTACAACAGTATTGAAAATATAGGCAGCCTGGTCTTCTGTCCCTTACCACTTCTGTGGGTCTCTTCTTGCTGAGAACTCTGCCTGAGCTCAGAGAAAACCATGCTTGGAGGAGGTACAGAGACCCCCTCCCCACTAAGGGATAAATGTGGAGCCTCCAGCTCTTGGATGTTGCAAAGAAAACCTGAGGTAGGGGTGTGAAGCAGAAGCAATTCAGATGCACTTTTCCAAGTAAATGTTTTGCAAATGAAGGAGCTGCTACCCAGAGTCCTTGGCTTATTAGATGGGAGATATCCATCAAAGAGACAAACATGGTGGGAAGTTCTCATCCAAAATATAAGAATCCTAACTCACTAGCCAAGCTCCTTGGAGCTGACCATTTGCATATTATTAGAGACTTTCTGACTTCTCTAGTAAAGATTAGCAAACTTAGTAGCTTGACCACTCTTACCCCAGGAGAATTCCCTTTGCTTATTTAAGACACCAGGCCTGAGCAGGCCTGGCTTTCATTGGGGTCTAGAGCTTACCCAGCAGGTTTAAGCCACTTCGCCAGTGGATTTGTCATTAAAGATTACAAAGTCTAGGGATTAGTGGAATTTGTCTAAGCACACTCAATATCAGGAAGAGAAGGGACTGGTCTACTGGGACCAAAAACTCCAAATCTGGTCTAAACTCATTTCATTTACCTTCAGAAACTGGGTTTGTTTTCTTACTCATAAAATACAAACAGTAGTAATATATGCTTCATAGAGTTGTAAAAGTAAAAGAAATGGTGCATATAAGGCATTTAGCACCATACCTAGTGTGTGATAAGTGCTTGATGGTGGTGGGACCTTTGAATCTTCTCTTCCTCTCTTTTCTTTCTCCTCCTTTGTCTCCCCTCTTTTCCTACTCTCAGACACAACCACCTCCTCCTCCTCCTCCTTTTTCTCTTCCTTCTCCCTTCTTCATGCTCCCCTCTCCTCACTCTCCTCTTCCCCAATTCCTTCCCTTTGTTTCCTTTTCCCTTTCTTCCCCCTACTTCCTGTTCTTTCTCCTCCTCCTAAGTCTTCCCCTTCCCCCTCCACTTTCTCTTCCCTATCCTCCTCCTATCTCCCATTCTCCCTTTTCATCTTCCCTGTTCTGCTCCTCCCCTTTGTCATCCTCCTTATTTCATCATCTGTCAGCCACCATTCTGACATGTCTTGTTAACAGAGTGGTTAAGCCAGCCTTTCCCCCTGCACCTAGCACAAAATGCAGGTCGCGCTTGGCAGGATTGCCCCTATGGGTCATCCACCTCCTTTGGGCTGCCAACACAGAGGGCCAACCCTCCCTTTGGTCACACCGATTTGCCTTGAGACCAGACCACTGAGGCAATGAATTGGGTGATCATATAAACCCAACTATGGGACTCTACAGGCCAAGAGGAATGTGGGAGGCATGCTGGCCTTCTCAAAGCTAAGCTGTGGGTTGGCTACCAGGACCATCTCGGACCAAAGTACCAAAAGAAAGTGGGGCATCAATGAACCCAAACCGGAAAAGGGGCAACACTGTCACTTGACCATGAATATAAATGTGATTTCATTTGTTGATTGTAGATTACAACTTTGCTGTGCAATAAGATAGCACTAATAACATGTGGCTATTGAGCACTGAAATGTGGCTATGATGAATTAAGATGTACTGTAAGTGTAAAATAACACCTCACATGTCAAAGACTTAGTACCAAAAAAGTAAAATAACATACTAATAATTTTAGATAGACTATATAAAATGATAATATTTTTGATGTATTGGGGTTTGTTGTAATATATGTAATACATTAATGTAATTCATTGCATCAATTTCTTTTTGCTTTTTTAAATGTGGCTACTTTAAAACTTAAAATTACATACGCAGTTCATATTTGTGGCTTGCATTAGAATTCTATTAGGTAGCACTGGGTTAGGGTCTTATACCTTCCTTTCCAAATTTCTGGCATCCTCATTCCCTGCTCTTACCACCTGGGCCACAATTATTATTCTTTAAATTAAGTCACTTTTAAAATTTAAATACATGCATTTTTGAATAAAACTCTACCACTACTGAACATAGAAATTCAGCAATAGTTGACATAATCAAAAGACAAACATACAAATGAATCAATAGAAAATAAACACTGCTGTATTCTACCTACATATATATACCATTACTTACTTGAAGGCTCTGAGTCTACAGCCAGTTTTCTTCAATGAAAAAAATGAAAAGATTAGCACTTGTTAACTAAGCATTGAAAACGATATAGCACCCAACTGAGACTTTACTACTCAGATTGAAAGGAAATTGGGAAGGAGAACATTTTTTCCCTATGTAGGAATGTACCAATATTGTTTATTGCTTGTTCCCACCAGGATAGGCAACCCAAACTTCAGAAAACCTGGGCATAATGAAAAAACACTAACTAAACAGGGAACCCAGTGTCCTGAATTCAAGCCTCAGTTACTTGTGAAAACTTGGACACATCACTGCCTCTAGTTTTCTCATCTGTAAAATGGATATAATTATCTTCTCCCTCACACAGCTGTTGTGTTGTGAAAGTCATAGGATCTTCGCTGAAAACTGTAGGCGCTCTCTGGAAGTCAGATGTTGTTATTATTAATAATTCAAGTGAAACAATGAAACTATCTCATAAGTGGATAGAACAGAACCTTGTTCTACCCAGCCAATTTTTAGCTCTTCTCTCTTCCAAGGCAAGTCCAAAGCTCTGCCCCAGCAGAGCTGCTATCTTGCTATTTGCTTTCTGTGTTTCCTGATCCATAGTGTCATTCTAAAATTCTTGGAAGCTGAATTAGCAAAGTGATCCATTTACAGTGTGGATGAGGGTGACTCGCTGGACTGGCTTAATGTATGTATGATAACCTAGCAGTAAATGTTAAAAATATATCTTCCATATCCACACTATCTCTGTTAGACAGACAGGGATCATATTTGTAAACAACTGGATTCTTGTTTGAACCATCAGGAGACATTCACTTCTCAAGTGTGAGCCATTTGCTTCTCCTGTTACTACTGAAGACAGTCTTAGACAGACTATTACGTGGCATGAAATAACATGAATGAGAAAGCTATCCCATATTCAACTAAACTTCAAGCCTTCTGCTTAGGTTAAGCTAGTATAGTCAGGTACTGCATTATGGATGTTTTGGTCAACAATGGATCACCGACAATATATGATGGTGGCCCCATTAGATTATAACAAAGCTGAAAAAGTCCTATCCCCTGGTGACATCATAGCCATCATAATGTCATGGTAGCATAACTACTCTATTTAAAAAATCAATTTAGCATAGACTAATCATACCATATTTATAAAGTCTACAGTAGTGCACAGTAATGTCTATCCTATGCCTTTATATTTAACTTCCAGTGCTGCAAGCTGTGTTCATGGTAAGTGCCCTATCCAAGTGTACTATTTTTTACCCTTTATACTACATTTGTACTGTACTTTTTCTATGTGTAGATGTGTTTAGATACACAAATACTTATCATCATGTTACAACTGCCTGCAGTATTCAGAACATTCATAGGCTGTACAGGTTTGTTGCCTGTAAGCATAGTCTATACCACATAGCCTAAGCGTGTGGTAGGCTACACCATCTAGGTTTGGGTAAGTGAACACTATGATGTTCACACAATGATGAAATCATCCTTTTTAAGAACATATCCCTGCCAGTTAAGTGACAGATGACTGCATTTCATTAATACTCCTCTGACACTTGTTAATCTCCCAGTTTAAAAATCCTAGACTCCAAAGCCTTGGACAACCATCTCCAGCTAGAATTTAAGATATTTTATTTTCACTGTATAGTATTTATGCCTACAGTTTTCTTCTATCTGTGAGAAGCTATATTGGTTTAACATTTGTAGTACTTATAATTTCTAAGATAACTATGTAAAAACATAATTTGCTTTAAATGAAATATTAAGCAATAACACAGGAGATATGTGGACAAGATCAAAATTGTTTAGGTAGTACCAAACTGACTAAAATTTAGGGAACATCAATTAAAGTCATTCACATAAAATATACCAAAAATCATCATTCTCCCAAATTTTCAGAAAGCTTGTGATATGCTGTGGTAATCAAGCCAGACTTTAATTATAAGGAAAATAGTTAAGCTGTCTGTACTTTAGTTTCCTCATAGGTAAAATGGGGCTAATGTAGTATCTACATCATAAGGTGAATGATGTTGGTAAGCACTTAGCAGAGTGCTGGCATATAGGAAACACTCAGTAAATATGGGCAGCAGCTACTGCTGCTGTTCCTAAAAGAGCCACCAGTTCTGGAGAGCTTCTGTTCTCCTCTCTACCCTTCTACATCATGATCTATGCCAGGAGGGGACAGGCATGGATCATATCAGTGGGCTCCCTGTCCTCTGGATATCAGCTGGGTTTCGCCAGTGGGGAGCCTCAGCAGGAGGTTGGAGAATGGAGGGAAGTGGTATCAGGTTATTTGTTCCCACATCTCAGTTTCTGCAAGATATCCTCAAACCCAGGTTTATGCCTGATACGGTTTGGCCTTATCCCCACCCCAAATCTCATCTTTAATTGTAATCCCCTAACTCCCATAATCCCCATGTGTCAACAGTGGGACCAGATGGAGCTAACTGGATCATGGAGACAGTTTCCCCATGTTGTTCTCATGTTAATGAGTGAGTCTCGTGAGATCTGATGGTTTTATAAGCATCTGGCATTTCCCCATCTTTCACTTCTCCTTCCTGCTGCCTTGTGAAGAAGATGCCTTGCTTCCCCTTCACTTTGATTGCAAGTTTCCTGAGGCCTCCCCTGCAAGGAGGAACTCTGAGTCAATTAAACCTCTGTCCTTTGTAAATTACCCAGTCTCTGGCAGTTCTTCACAGCAGCGTGAGAATGGACTAATACAGTGCCCAAAGCCAAAAAGTACAAAAGTTCAGGCTTATATATTCTTTAGAATTTTTGACCTAGTCTCCCCATCACCATACTTTGCTTAGCTAAAGAAAACCTGGCTTGAGCCTACTGTCTGAAACCCTTTGATGTAAAAATTCTCAATTTTTTTTTTAACTTTTATTTTAGGTTTAGGGGTACATATGCAGATTTGTTACATAGGTAAATTGCATGTCACAGGGGTTTGGTGTACCAATTATTTTGTCATCCAGGTAACAGAACCAAAAGGTTGCTTTTTGATCCTCACCTTCCTTCCATCCTCCAATCTCAAGTAGACCCTGGTGTCTGTTGTTCCCTTCTTTGTGTCCATATGTACTTCAGTGTTTAGCTCCAACTTATAAATGAGAACATGCTGTACTTGGTTTTCTGTTCCTGTGTTAGTTTGCTTAGGATTATGGCCTCTAGCTCTTTCCATGTTGCTACAAAGGACATGCTCTCATTCTTTTTTATGGCTGCATAGTATTCTACCATGTGTATGTATACATTTTCTTTATTTAGTCTACTGTTGATGGGCATTTAGGTTGATTCCATGTCTTTGCTATTGTGAATAGTGTGGCAGTGAACATAAATATACATGTGTCTTTAGGGAAGAATGATTTATACTCCGTTGGGTATATACCCAATAATGAGATTGCTGGGTTGAATGGTAGTTTTGTTTTTAGCTCTTTGGGGAATAATCACACTGCTTTCCACAATGGTTGAACTAGTTTACACTCTCACCAAAAGTGTATAAGCATTCCTTTTTCTCTGCAACCTTGCCAGCATCTGTTATTTATTTATTTATTTTACTTTTTAATAATAACCATTCTGAACAGTGTGAGATGATACCTCATTGTAGTTTTGATTTGCATTCCTCTAACTTCGTTTGAAAGTCCCTATTCACGTCCTTTGCCCACTTTTTAGTGGGGGTCTTTGTTTTTTGCTTGCAGATTTGTTTAAGTTCCTTATAGATGCCGGATATTAGAACTTTGACAGATGCATAGTCTGCAAATATTTTCTCCCATTTTGTAAGTTGTCTGTTTACTCTGTTGATAGCTTCTTTTGCTATACAAAAGCTCTTTAACTAGTTCCCATTTGACAATTTTTGTTTTTGTTTCAACTGCTTTTGGTGTTTTCATCATGAAATCTCTGCCAGGTCTTACATCCAGAATGGTATTTCTTAGGTTATCTTCTAGAGTTTTTATAGTTTTGGGTTTTACATTCAAGTCTTTAATCCATCTTGATTTGTTTTCGTATGGTGTAAGAAAAGGGTCCAGTGTCAATCTTCTGCGTAGGGCCAGCCAGTTATCCTAGCACTGTATATTGAATAGGGAGTGCTTTCCTCATTCCTTACTTTTCTCCATTTTGTCAAAGATCAGATGGTTGTAGATGTGTGAATTTATTTCTAGCCTCTCTAGTCCGTTCCATTGGTCTATGTTGTTTCGGTTACTGTAGCCTTGTAGTATAGTTTGAAGTTGGGTAAAGTGAGCTTTGTTCTTTTTGGTTAGAATTGCCTTTGTTATTCAGGCTCATTTTTTCCATATTAGTTCTAAAATAACTTTGATCTTGTAAAGAATGCCATTGGTGGTTTGATAGGAATAACATTGAATCTATAAATTGCTTTGGGCAATATTGCTATTTTAACAATATTGATTCTTCCTCTCCATGAGCATAGAATGTTTTTCCATTTGTTTGTGTCATTTCTGATTTATTTCAGCAGTGTTTTGTAATTCTCATTGTAGAGATTCTTCTCCTCCCTGATATGCTGTATTCCTAGGTATTTTATTCCTTTTGTGGTTACTGTGAATAAGCTTGTGTTCTCACATCCTCAGCTTGGATGTTTTTGGTGTGTAGAAATGCTACTGATATTTATACACTGTACACTGATTTTGTATCCTGAAACTGCTGAAGTTGTCAGATCAAGGAGCTTCTGGGCAGAAACTGTGAGGTCTTCCAGGTAAAGTATATCGTATGCAAACAGGGATAGTGACTTCCTCTGTTTCTATTTGGATGCTTTTCATTTCTTTCGCTTGCCTGATTTCTCTGGCTAGGACTTCCCACACTATGTTGAATAGGAGTGGTTAGAGAGGGCATTCCTCTCTTGTTCTGGTTTTCAAGGGGGAATACTTCTTTTTTTCTTATTTTTTTTTTTTTTTGAGACAGAGTCTAGCCCTGTCACCAGGCTGGAGTGCAGTGGCACGATGTCAGCTCACTGCAACTCTGCCTCCCGGGTTCAAGCTATTCTCCTGCCTCAGCCTTCCAAGTAGCTGGGACTACAGAAAACGAGCCACCCCACCCAGCTAATTTTTGTATTTTTAGTAGAGATGGGCTTTTACCATGTTTGCCAGGCTGGTCTCAAACTGCTGACCTCAGGTGATCCACCCACCTCAGTGTCCCAAAGTGCTGGGATTACAGGTATTAGCCACCACACCTGGCCTTCAAGAGGAATACTTCCAGATTTTGTATATTCAGTATGATGTTGGCTAGGGGTTTGTCATAGATGGCTCTTTTACTGTGAAGTTCATTTCTTCAGTGCCTACTTTGTTGAGGGTTCTTAACATGAAGGGATGTTGAATTTTATTGAAAGTATTTTCTGCATTTAATGAGGTGATAGTGTGGTTTTTATTTTTAGTTCTGTTTATTTGGTAAATCACATTTATTGATTTATATATGTGGAGCCAACCTTGCATCCCAGGGATAAAGCCTACTTGATCTTGGTGAATCAACTTTTTGATGTGCTGCTGGATTCCGTTTGCTAGTATTTTATTGAGGATTTTTGCACCTATGTTCATCAAGGATATTGGCCTGATGAACAGTGTTTTATTTTTTAATTGTGTCTCTGTCAGGTTTTGTTATCAGGATAATGCTAGCCTCATAGAATGAGTTGGGGAAGAGTCCCTCCTCCTTAATTTTTTAAAATAATTTTGGCAGAAATGGTACCAATTCTTTATACATCTGGAAGAGTTTGGCTGTGAATCCATCTGGTCCTGGGATTTTACTGATTGTTAGGCCTCTTATTACTGATTCAATTTCAGAAGCCATTATTAGTCTGTTCAGGGATTCATTATCCTCCTCGTTCAATCTTGTGAAGTTCCCCGGAATTTATCAATTTCTTCTAGGTTTTCTTGTTTGTATGTATAGAGATTTTCATAGTAGTTTCTGAGTAGTTTCTCCACTCAGAGAACTCAGTGGAGTCAGTGGTAATGTCCCCTTTGTTATTTCTGATTGTGTTATTTGGATCTTCTATTTTTTTCTTTACAAGCCTAGCTACAAGTCTATCTATCTTATTAATTCTGCCAAAAAAACAACTTTAAGATTCATTGATCTTTTGTATGGTTTTCACATCCCATTTCCTTCAGTTCAGCTTTGATTTTGACTATTTCTTGTCTTCTGCTGGCTTTGGGGATGGTTTGCTCTTGTTTCTCTAGTTCCTCTAGTTGTGATATTAGGTTGGTAATTTCAGATCTTTGTAATTTTTTGATGTGGGTGTTTGGTGCTTATAAACTTCCCTCCTAGCAGTGCTTTTGCTGTGTAACAGAGATTCTGGTATGTTGTATCTGTTCTAATTAGTTTTGAAGAATGTATTGATGTCTGCCTTGATTCCATTATTTACCTAGAAGTTATCCAGGAGCAAGTTGCTTAATTTCCATGTAATCATATTATTTTGAGTGATTTTAATAGCACTAATTTCTGTTTTTATTGCTCTGTGGTTCATAAGTGTGGTTGATATAATTTTTAAAAATTTACTGAGGATGGTAAAAATTCTCAATTTTAATTACATTATTATTTGGTCTAATTAAAATCTTGTTGCTGTTGAAAGGGCAAATTTTGCCATGTAAAGTTTTGTTTGGGAGAACCATTGACCAGTGCTTTGATCATAATGTCACATTGTTTTTATTTGGCCTAAGTATAAAATAAGTTTTTGAATACACAAGCTTATGTAAAAGAAAAGTAACCATTGTGGAAGACAGTGTGGCGATTCCTCAAGGACCTAGAAATAGAAATTCCATTTGACCCAGCAATCCCATTACTGAGTATATATCCAAAGGATTAGAAATCGTTCTACTATAAGGACACATGCACACGAATGTTCATTGCAGCACAGTTTGCAATACCAAAGACCTGGAACCAACCCAAATGCCCATTGATGATAGACTGGACAGGGGAAATGTGGCACATATACACCATGGAATATTATGCAGCCATCAAAAACGATGAGTTCATGTCCTTTGTAGGGACATGGATGAACCTGGAAACCATAATTCTCAGCAAACTGACACAAGAACACAAAATCAAACACTGCATGTTCTCACTCATAGGCGGGTGTTTAACAATGAGAACACATGGACACAGGGAGGGGAGCACTACACACTGGGGTCTGTTGGGGGGAAATAGGGGAGGGACAGTGGAGGGTGGGGAGTTGGCGAGAGATAGCATGGGGAGAAATGCCAGATATAGGTGAAGGGGAGGAAGGCAATAAATCACACTGCCACTTGTGTACCTATGCAACAATCTTGCATGTTCTTCACATGTACTCCAAAACCTAAAATGCAATAAAAAATAAAATTAAAAAAAATTTTTTTTTGATCATATTTTATTTGGAAATTTTAAACTCAACATTTAATATTTTTCTTTATACTTAGCATTTTTGTTTCTTTTAATCATATAATAATACCAAGAATTGATTTCTTTTTTTTCACTGAGTTCCACACACTCTCACCATTGCCTTCAGTTTACCCAACATATGGAAGACTACTATTTTCCATTACTGCCCTGAAAAGAAAAGGCTGGGGAGCCCTGGGGTACTTTGGTTGTTAACCTAGAAACTTGACTGACACATCTACTTGTACCCTTCCATGAGAGAGGCCCCAACTTTATGTTTGAAATACAAGTAGTATGTGGCTGTTTTCAGCATCTGTATTTTAAAAGATTTGGTGATTACTTTTGCTGAGAATGTCCTCCCCCTACCCTCCGAGTCATTTCCCACATGACTAGGAGGCCTTCACTGGGACAGTCTGAGGCAACAGCATTCACACAAACCTTATGTGACTATCTTTCCTGCCTGGCAGCTACTGATCTAGCCTTTCTGCAGCTCTAAGAGAAAGGACCCTGCTATCTGAGAACTTGTAGCTGCTGCAAAGACCCACACCTTTCTTCTGTGGTGCACACATGCACATGCCGTGCTCTGCCAGGAGTGGTACAAAAGAAATTCTCCTCTTTTACTAGGAATTTTCTCTTTCCTTTCACATTGGGTCTCTGGAGGAAGAGGAGGTGGTAGTAAATTTGCTTGTGTATTTATCACAGGCTGTGAGACTGAGTCTGTGTGAGAAACCATTCATTTAGCAGTGGTGACTACACATTAGAATCACCTTGGGAGCTTTCAAAACATACCAGCGCCTGCACCGAACCCCAGGCAAATGGAATCAAAATGGCTAGGGGTGGAGTGTGGGCACCATTAAGTCTTAAAAGCTCCCCAGATGCTTCTAATATGCAGCCTAGTTTGAGATCCACTGCTGTAGAGTGTACATTTGAAACTAGAGAGTTAGTTTTTAATTCAACAAGACAAGAACTAACTTTAAAAATCAAAATTTCAATCTTTGAAGCATAAGATCACACTGTAGAATTCTAATCAGAAATTTTCAGTGGATTCCCCTTACATCCCCCTCTCTTTTTAATCCCTGAATCTTACAGGATTTTTTGAGGAATTGTTACACAGTGACCTCACCACATTCTTATGAGATAGAAACAGTAAATATAACCAATTCAAGTTAATGCCAGGGCAGCATCAGAGAGTTAAAGGACTCATTCATTTCCTTCTTAAAATTTAACCATTAGTTTATTCCATGCATATGTATTGGCTGCCAATTATGTGCAAGGAAATGTTGTCACATGCTGAGTGGATAAAAAGATACTTAGGACACCACTTCAGTTTTCAAGATGCTTACAGTCCAGTTTTCTATAACTAACTAAACCCAAGGAAGTATGTAATGCCTTGAAAGAAGTTCAAAGTTTTATACTTCAGGAGTGATAGGGATGAATCTAAAAATAGGCTGGGGCCGGCTTGGACTTTACAGGCAATGGGAGCTTATGAAATGGTTCAGGGTAGAGTGGTGACGTGACAAAGTGGTGCTTTAGGAGATTATTGTAGCATCTGGATGAAAGGTAAAGAGTTCTAGTTGAGGCAGAAAAACCAGTTTGAAGACTACTTAATAGTCTAGGTTGGTGTGAATTAATAAGGGCCTGACAAAATTCCTCTGTGTTGGAAAAAAATGGAACAGCAGTTGTTTTGTGGAGGAAAGGTGGCCACTGATGGGGAAAGCATGAGAAAACTTTTTGGGGTAATGGTAATATTCTATACCTTTTAGGAATTTGGGTTCAAAGGGTATATTCATTTGTAAAATGAATCAGGAGATGTACACATAAGATTTGTGTACATTATCTGTAAGTTTTGTCACAGAAAAAACAAACTGTAAACATGGAACTCCACTTAATGATTTTATTTAAGGCAGTGCACTGATGTCTGTAATCTACTTTGAATTGTATCAGAAACTAAGATGGATCAATGGATGAAGATATATGTGATAAAGCAAGTGTAGTTAACATGTTCATGGTAGAACCTAGGTGGTGGGTATATGCACATTCACTATATAATTCTTTCAACTGTGTTATGCATTTAAAATTTTTCATACTAAACTGTAGGAGAGAAAAGGGTTTGAAGCAGAGAATGAGTCCGGTGGTATTTTACAATTTGAATTGATAAAGTCTGGCATAACTGAAAGTAGGGAATGAGGACCCAGAGAAGTTAGAGTTACCATGAACTTCAACAATCAGAATAACAGGAAAATAAAGATATTATTTTTATTAATAGAAACCATTCACTGAGCCCCAGTTATGTACCACGTATTGTGGTAGGTATATTACATAGTTTATTTTTCATCTTCACAACAACTCCATATGGAAAATAATATATCCATTTTACAGATGAGAAATAAAAGCCCAGACTAGGACTGGGACAGACTTGATACTGCCCTGGGTGATTCTGATTCCATTTGTCTGGGGTTCAGTGCAGGTATTTGTATGTTTTGAAAGCTCCCCAGGTGATTATAATGTGTAGTCAACACTGCTAGATAAATGGTTCTTTACACAGATTCAGCCTCACATCCTGTGATAGCCAGGGTGGTTAAACAGTAAAAGAAATAGGGAAGTCAGAAAAGGTTTGAGGGGGAAATGATAAGTCTGATTTTGAGATAAAGAAGGATATTGAGATAATTTTAAAATTTCATATATTTCAGGTGTGCAGCACGATATTTTGTTCTATTTTTATTTATTTTTATTTTCTTGAGACATAGTCTCACTCTGTTGCTCAGGCTGAAGTGCAGTGGTGCGGTCTCGGCTCACTGCAACCTCCATTGCCTGAGTTCAAGTGATTCTTCTGCTTCAGCCTCCTGAGTAGCTGGGACTACAGGTGCCTGTCACCACATCTGGCTAATTTTTGTATTTTTGTAGAGATGGGGTTTCACCATGTTGGCCAGGCTGGTCTCAGATTCCTGATCTCAGGCAATCCACCTGCCTTGGCCTCCCAAAGTGTTGGGATTACAGGCATGGGCCACTGCACCTGGCCTAATGTGATATTTTGAAACACATATACATAGTGAAATGATTACTAAAGTCATGAAAATTAAGACATTCATCTCCTCACATAGTCACCCCATTTTTTGTTTGTTTGTTTTAGAGTGAGAGCACTTGAGGTCTCTGAGCAAATTTCCAGTATACAACACAGTATTTTAAACTATGGTCACCATGCTGTACATGAGATCTCTAAACTCCTTCATCCTATAGAACTGCAATTTTGTACCCTTTGACCAACATCTTCCTGTTTTCCCAACTCTCTGCCCCTGGGAAACACTGTTCTACTCTGCTTCTCTGTATGACTTTTTTAGATTCCACATGTAAGTGAGATCATGAACTGGTTTTCTTTCTGTGTGTGGCTTATTTCACTTAGCATAATGTACTCCAGCTTCATCCATATTGTTGTAAATAACAGGATCTCCTTCTTAAGGCTGCCTAATATTCATTGGGTGTGTGTATGTAGGTGTGCATATACATATATATATACACATACACATACATACATCACATTTTCTTTATCCTTTCATCCATCAATGGACACAGGTTATTTCTATATCTTAGCTGTTAGGAACTATGTTACAGTGCACATAGGAGTTCTGATTATCTCTTTGAGGTACTGATTTCATTGTCTTTGGGTATATACCCAGAAGTGGGAGAGCTAGATAATGTGGCAATTCTATTTTTAATTTTTTAAGGAACCTCTGTGCTATTTTTTTTATAAATGGGGCTGTACTAATTTACATCCCTACAAATAGAGTACATGGTTCCCTTTCTCCATACCCTCACTGACACTTATCACTTGTCTTTTTGATAATGGCCATCCTTACAGGTGTGAGGTGATATCTCATAGTAGTCTTAATTTGTATCTCTTTGAGGATTAGTGATGTGGAGTACCTTTTCTTTTCTTTCTTTTTTTTTTTTGGGAGAAAAGGGGTAAGAAAGAAACAGTAAAAGAAAGAATAAAAAGAATGAAAGAGAGAAAGAAAGAGAAAGAGGGAGAGAGAATGGGATTCTTATTTTATTGCCCAGGCTAGAATGCAGTCTAAAAATGGGTATTAAAAACCTTTTATGCCAATAATTATGCTTAACAAGGGAGACAGGAAGGAATAGGGGATGAAAATAACAAATAAGCAGCCAACCAATATTTTATTTAAACCTGTGAAATGCTATGCAATTGCTGAGGAGTGATTTACTTCCAATTATGTGGTCACTTTTAAGATAGGTATAATGTGATACCGAGAAAAATGTATGTTTTGTGGATTTGGGGAGGAGAGTTCTGTAAATATTTCTTAAGTCTAGTTGTTCCAGGTCTGTGTTCAAGTCCTGGATATCCTTGTTAATTTTCTATCTCGTTGATCTGTCTAATATTGACAGTGTAATATTAAAGTCTCCCACTATTATTGTGTGGGAGTCTAAGTCTCTTTGTAAGTCATTAAGAACTTGCCCTATGTATCTGGGTGCCCCTGTAATGGGTGTGTATATATTTAGGATCGTTAGCTCTTCTTGTTGCATTGATCCTTTCACCA
>CAUYQU010046669.1:0-53462 GCA_963574635.1 Cheracebus regulus
ACCTGAAACAAGCAAATTTAATAAATATTTACAGAACCTACCACCCCATATCCATAAAACATATATTTTTTCAATATTATACCCATTCTAAAAGTGATCACATAATAGGAAATAAATCACTTTTTAGTAATTGCATAAGCATTTTACAGATTTAAATGAAATCCTGAGCAATAGAGCAAGATTTTCGTTCTCTCTCCCTCTTTCTCTTTTATTCTACTTCTTTCTCTTAAAAAAAAAAAAAAAACGAAAAACAAATCCTTCTAAAAAAAAAGAAAGAAAAATAATTTTCCATTTTCCTCCTCCTGACACACTTGCAACCAACATTTTATTCTGTTTCCATGAGTCTGACTATTTAAATATCTCATATAAGTGGAATCATGCAGTAGTTGCCCTTCTTTGACTGGTTTATTCTACTTAACACAATATCTCCTATGTTCATCCATATTGTTGCAAATGGCAGAATTTCCTTCATTTTTAAGGGTAATAGTTCACTGCAGAAAAAAAAAATTGCCTATAAAATGAAGATGCATTTTTAATCTAATGTGTATATATGTAGCTTTTCATCTAATTTGTATATATAACTGATATACACATAACATTATATATATAATATATATGCTACACATACCATTAGTATACATATTACATGATATATAATGAACTCCCTGTAAAATGAAAGCACCGGTCTCATCTGAATATATATATATATATCTATATCTATATATATATAATATACATACAAATTGTTTTCCAGTAGGTTTTATTGTTTTTTCCGATACACAGGCAGTTTTAATTTTTGGTTTGATAAATTCACCTTCAGAATGCCTGCCTCTGAGGTCATTCAGAAAGACCTTTGTCAACATAAAATATATCTGTAAAATAAGCATTTGTGTTTTCTCCTGATACTTTTCTCACTTGCATAGCTCACTTCCATCAGGCACTCATGCTTGTGATATAAAATTTCATTGGTTTTCTTCAAAGAGCAGGCATTTTTCCCATTAATAATTCATCCTTTCCTATTCATATCTGTTAACACTATCAATCCTTACACATATCATTTCAGTGTTTTTGGATTTCCTATTCTGTTCCATGCATTTATCTGTATTTTCAGCTATTAGTAAACAATTATAGAAATTGGTAGCACATTTTAATATCTAGAGAAGCATTTTTTCAGTCCATTATAAAATTAAAATGTCATCACAGTAGTAAAAGACAGCAGGAGTCGTGCAAAAACAGTAAAACCTTGATATTTTCATTCGGTTTATGTAAAGTTGGTAAACAGAAAGAGCTCACGTTTTGAGAAAAATGTGTCTTCTCCTTCAAGAACACAAAAGCCACCTCCCACTTCCAAGACCCTTCAGTGAAGAACCGATCTGTGTAAAACGGGCAGCTTTTTCTGAGAAATTTTCGCCTACTGAAAACGACTCCCGGTGTTTTTGATAGGGGCATGAGTTCCCTCCGCAGGGACCTCCTGCAGTGTATAAAACACCGTGTTTTAAACGTGAACGTTAAAATAACACTGTATGCGCCCAACTTTGTGAGCTGAATCACTCACCTTCTCCGCCCAGTGCTCCAGCCGGGGAACCGGGAGGATAACGCAGCTGAGGCCATTTGGCTCCGCTGTTCCGAGGGTGCGCGGCGCCCTCCGAGGCCCCGTCGGGGAACCCGGCCTAGGGAACCCTCCCGCCCCGGCTGAGCCCGCTACCTGTGCGGCTTGTCCCCGGCGTCCAGGTCTCCGCTCCGGCGCCAGGCAGCTCTCCCTCCGCGGCGTCCTCCCGACAGCCGCCCTGTGGATCTTCCGCGGTTCCGCGTCCCGCATTCGGTGCCCGGAAGCGGTGTAGACGGGGTCTACGGAGCCCAGGACCTGAGGTTCTGCTCTGCCTTGGCCCCTGGCTCCCGAAGCCGAGAAACTTCTTCAAGCTGGTGACTTCTCAGATCCCCAACAACCAGCGCCTGCGCCGCGGCTCCTCCCACCCCCACCTGGCGCCGACCCCTAATCTGCGATCCCAAGTCTGCTTTCTAGCCCCCAGGCCACGATCCAGCTGGGTCGACCACAGCCTTCACCTGCAACACGTGCAGCCTCCGACCTCTCCGACCGAGCGAGCCCTGTCGTTACGCGTGCGCATGCGCCGCGGCGGCCGCCCGGCTCCGGAAGCCGCTCCCAGACATGCGCAGACAGGTGGGGCTGCAGCTCGGGGCGGGCCGCGCTGGGTGCCGGGTTCTCCTGGGCTCGCCCGGCTCCGGAAGCCGCTCCCAGACATGCGCAGGCAGGTGGGGCTGCAGCTCGGGGCGGGCCGCGCTGGGCTCCGGGTTCTCCGGGGCTCGCCCGGGCTGACGGAGGACCACAGGCGCAGGGTCGCAGGCGCGCATTTTAGTTCCTGACGGAACATGATCAGTACTTACATATGTCTCTCATACTGGAGGAGGAGGAGACCTGTCTGCCCCTGCGGCCGCCCCACTCCTCCAAGGGAGATCGGGTCTGGCATGGGCACTCCGCGGCAGTCTGCGGATGGCCTGGCTTCGGCGCTGACACTCTGGCCCCGGGGTCTGTCTGTCAGGGTCTGCCTGGCAGGTGTCAGGGAGCGAGAGACATGGAAAGTCAGGGGTTGCTCCTTGCCCCCGCGCCCCCGGCCCCCACTGCTGCCCATGCCAGATGCGCAGTTTGCAGGTGCAGCTCTGGGACTGGCGCGGGATGGCGGAGCTTCCCTTGGGTGGCGTCAGGGTCGCGGACTGCACAGCCCATTTGACCTGAGGGTCTGTTCCTCTTGGACACCTCTCCGGATCCTGGGCCCCTGCGGGGGGCACTCTGCATCCACACGGATGAGACTGAGCGGCTGCGGGCGGGGTGGGCCGCCCGACTTTGCCCCCCAGGTGCCCAGCCTCAGGATTCCTGCTGCTGGGTGCGTGGGCCTGGTCTGGGGTGTCCAGCCACTTGCTGCTACCATGCCACCTCTAGACTGCAGGGGTGACTCGGGCGCCAGCGGTGGGTTGGGGGCCGGGTACCTGATGTCCTCAGGGTCAAGTGCATCGCCTGCCCACCAGAGGGTCTGCTCTGCCTTGGCCTCCTCCAAGAGCGCAGGGGCCACCAGGCGGCAATTTAGGAATGCTTAAATTGAATGAAATATTCTTTCTCTCTTTGAGAAATAAGTGGTGATTTTGCTTTGTTTTGTTTTGTAGAGTCAGCTACAGCACAAAAGAAAGGCGATGCAGAGGTGAAGGTCCACAGCCAGGTCTACTGATTACCTCCAGACACAAATGTTCAACCTAACTGCTTTGTCACTTTCACCTTAACACTGACATCAGCCTACAGATCTGTTCAATCACAACTGTTGGGTTTAGAATTACTTAATACACAACTATTTCATAATAATTTAATGCCCAAACTATTTTTAATAGTTCAGCATCTCTGCAATCCTGAATTACTCATTTTTTCTTTGTTTATAAAACCATTGCTATAGTAAGATCAAAATCACAAAACTCATTTCATTGGGTTAAAAAAACATTAAAACATATTATACATAAAAGATGATAAAATATATTTGTTCCATCATAAAAATTATGGGTTTGCAAAGTTTTTATATGTTTAGCTACATTCCTATGATTCTTTGACTTTGACCCCTCAAATCTTATGTCCTCACATTTCAAAACCAATCATGCCTTCCCAACAGTACCACAAATCTTATTTCAACATTAACTCAAAGGTCCACAGTCCATAGACTCATCTGTGAAAAGGCAAGGGCCTTCCGCCTATGAAGCTGTAAAATCAAAAGCAAGCTAGTTACTTCCTAGATACAATGTGGATACAGGCATTGGGGAAAAAACGGGTGTTCCAAATGTGAGAAATAAAGGTGTTACAGGTCCCATCCAAGACAGAAATGCAATAGGGCAAATTATAAACTTCTAAAAAAGTCTGCTTTGACTCCAGGTCTCATATCCCTAACCCTAGCCCTAACTCTAACCGTAACCCATAACCCCTAACTTTAAGACTAACCAAGAACCCTAAACCTAACCCTGCCCTAACCCTAACACTGACCCTAACCCTGACCCTCTAACCCGAACCCCTAAACTCTAACCTTAAACATACTCCTAGCTCTAACCCTAACTTGCCGTAGGCCTAACTCTAACCCTAACTCTAGCCCTAATCCTAACCCTAACCCCTAACCCTAACCCTAAACCCAACCCTAACACCTAACCCTAAACCAACCCCAACCCTACCCCCAACCCTAATCCTAACTTTAACCCCCAACCCTATTTCTAAACCTAATTCTAAAACCCCAATCCTTACCCTAACCACTGCCTTAAACCCTAACCCTAATTCCTACTCTAAACTGTAAAACTTAACCCTAAACCCTTAATCCTAATCCCTTACCTTACTCCAATTACCCTTAACTCTAAATCTAACCCAAGCTTAACCCTCAATCATGAACCCTAATGTTACTTTTACCCACTCTAATCCTACCTTAAGCTAAACCTACTCTAACTTGTATATAACCCTAATCCAAAATCTCACTAAAACTTTCATCCTAACCCTTCACTGTAATTCTGACCTGTCAACCTAACCCTATTAGCCTAATCTCTTCCTCTATGGAGCTTTCAACCACCAACCTGAACCTCCTATCTTGAAGCCCTTATACCATAATCTTTAACTGGTAAACTCTTAGCCTGCAAAGCCCTATATCCTGATTTTGTAATCTCCTTACACACTAACTCTGTAAATACTAACCGCAATCTATACCCAATCCGACCCTGATCCATCCAGTGTCACGCCATTTCAAGGACTGAAATCTACAGATCTATAACCTCAGAAATGCAGACTTACTAATAAACTTCAACAAAATAATAGTAAACTTAAACCCAACAGCATTTTGAAAGGATCAAACACCATGAACATGATTTCTTTAGCCCAGAAAATCAACGCTGGTTCCACACACTAATGCCATCCATGTAGCACACCGTATTATTAAAATGAATGGAAAACACCCCATAATTCTCTCAACTGATGCAGAAAGGGCTTCCAACAAAGTTCAATACCATGTCATGATAAAAAACACTCACAAACCTAGAAATAGAAGGAAATTTCTTAAACAAGATAAAAAGCAATTTTGTAAAACCAACAGTAAACATATTCAATTGTCATCACTGAAAGGTTTATTCCTAATAGAATAACAAGGCTTTTACTCTTGTAATCAATAGTATATTGGAAGATACAGGTAGAGCAATTATGCAAGAAAATAACAACTATTCAAGGATCAATTATCACCTGATCTCATACATAGAAATTCCTAAAGGAATGTTTAAAAAATTATTAGAGTAAACAAATTGGGTAAACTTACAAGCATAATACCAATACAAAAATCTATTTTATTTTATTATCTTTTTTTTTGAGATGGAATTTTACTCTTGTCATCCAGGCTGGAGTACACTGCCACGATCTTGGCTCACTGCAAACCTCCATCTCCAGTTTCAAGCAATTCTCCTGCTTCGGACTCCTGAGTAGCTGGGATTACAGGCATGCGCCACCACACCCAGATAATTTTTGTATTTTTAGTAGAGATGGGTTTTGTCATGTTGCCCAGGCTGGTCTCATACTCCTGACCTCAGGTGATCTGCCCACCTTGGCTTCCCAAAGTGCTGGGATTATAGGTGTGAGCCACCGCACCTGGCAGAAGAATCCATTTTATATGTATACACTAGCAATGAATAATCTGAAAAGGAAATTATAAAAATTTCACTTTAAATAAAACCAAAAACAATAATAAGGAATAAATGTAATCAAAGGGCAAGACTTAGATGGGAAAAATTATAAAACATTACTTAAGGACATTAAACAAAGCCCAGATAAATGTGAAAACCCAAATAAATGTAAAAACATGTTACCTTCATGGATTTGAAGATGGTATTTGTCAAGTTTGCCAAATTACACAAAGCAAACTACAGATTCAATGTTATTCCTAGAAAAATCCCAAAGGCCTTGGGACAGAAATGGGAAAGCTGATCCTAATGTTCACATGGAATTTCAAGGAACCCTGAAAAGCCAAACCGATCCTGAAAAATAACTCCAAATCTGAAGGTTTGCACATCCCAGTTTCAAATCCTATTACAAAGCAATAGTAATCAAAACAGCATGATACTGGCACAAGAATAAACAGATTAATTGAACTGAATTGGGAGTCCAGACATAAAACAATACCTCCATGCTCAACTGATTTCAGACAAGGCCTATAATCATTAAATTGGGGAAAAAATGCTGTCCTCAACATGTGATGTAAGGCAACTTGCGATCCACATAAAGGGACATGAAATTGTATCCTTACCTCATATCACATAAAAAATTTAACTTAAAATGGATCAAAGATCTAAATATGGCAAAACTAAAATCTCTAGAGAAAACATACAGTTAAATGTTCATGACCATGGATATAGCAATAGTTTTTTAGATCTGACACCAAAACCACAAGCCAAAAAAGGAAAAATAAATCAACTGATTTCCTCAAATTTCAAAACTTTTATGCCTCAGAAGACATGAAGAAAAAAGTTGAAACACAGAATTGTTATAATAGGAAAAACAACTGTCTTCTAGTATACTCTCAACACTCAACACAAAACACCTCTATTAACAGATGCATGGGTTTTTTCCCCAGACAGACCAAATCTTAGGTACCAGCTGGATGTCCTACAGGGCAATCCAATTCTGACACTAACTGGAGAAAGCATCACACCACACAGGCCAAGGCCTCAGTCCTAAGAAGGTAGGTCATGCCACTTGTTGTTTGCAAATTCCATTGACAAACACAAGGATGTAAAAAGAAAGTGACTTTATGCCAGAGCTTAGCTGAAGGGAACATACAGGCTCTTGCCTTAAGGAAACCGCTTCCACTTTCGGGGCAGAAAGTGGGAGCTTTAAGAGGAGGACCCGGCAGAAGGGCATGCAGGGGACGGGGTGAGGAGGTGCAGGGTCTATGGGACTTGCTCTGATGTTTTACCCAGTAGGTGGTCTTGCCAGTACCACCATGGGCAGAGCTAGTTTATAAAAGTTGTGTCCTGGCAATCTCCTGGTAGGTGAGAGTTCCGGAGGTGCCTAGCTTGTTTCCAGATTTGGTCCCTGGAACTTCTAAGTAAACACAGAGTTAGAAAAGCTTGCAGTGTAAGAAGTATCTCGTGGAAAGACAGTAAAGCTTATCATTGCGTTCCTAAAGAGCTAAGTAGGAAGCGCAGGACAAAAAAAAAAAAAAAAACAGTAAAAGTAATACATTCCTTCTTTAGGAAAATACGGGTACTCAGTTATAAGATGACAATCACAAATAGTAGGCTCCCAGGCTATCTTCTGTCTGACTTGGCTACAGATTGGAGGCTCCCACAACACGCTTATTGGGTTCAGGAATTTACTACAGCACATTACAGAACCCATGGAAACAGTGTACTCCCTATTGCTGACTTACTGCCAAGGATATTTTAAAGGCTACACGTGAACAGTCAGATAAAGGGATGCACAACATGAAGCATGTGGAAGGGGTGCAGCCTCCCATGCCCTCTCCAGATAGGATCCTCCTAGCATCTCCCCACATTCAGCAACATGGACGCTGGCACTCTCCTAACCTGGTTCTTTATTACATAGGCAGACTGCTTACATGAGTGGCCGCAGGTGATCAACTCAACCATCAGCAGCTCTCCCCTTCACAGAGATGGAAGGGGAGATGAAATTTCAAATCCTCTAACGACAAGGTTGGTTCCCTTGCCAGCCCCACTGAGGCCGTCCAGGTGCGCCCAGTCATCAGTCATCTCATTAGCACACGAAAGACACATCACCTCATACATTCCAAAGGCTTAGAGCTCTGTCTCAGGACCCTGCAGCAGAGACCACACATTAACTCTTATTTTCCAATAACCCACAAAATGCAAGAAAAAACCTACACATTAGATACTTCATAAGTATCTGTTATACAGAATGTGTAAATAACTTAGAACTCAATCACAAAGACAAGCCAACCTAAAAATTGACAAAGGACTTTAACACACACTTTGCCAAGAAGCACATGAAAAGATGCTTAACATCATTACTCATAATTAAAACCATAAAGAGATACCCCTTAACTCACACTAGAATAGTTATACTAAAAAAAAAACAAGTGTTGGGCTGGGCACTGTGGCTCACGCCTATAATCCCAGCACTTTGGGAGGCCGAGGTGGGTGGATCACGAGGTCAAGAGATTGAGACCATCTGGTCAACATGGTGAAACCCCGTCTCTACTAAAATTACAAAAAATAGCTGGGCATGGCGGCACACACCTGTAGTCCCAGCTACTCGGGAGGCTGAGGCAGGAGAATTGCTTGAACCCGGGAGGCGGAGGTTGTGGTGAGCCGAGGTCTTGCCATTGTACTCCAGCCTGGGTAACAAGAGCGAAACTCCATCTCAGAAAAAAAAAAAAAATTGACCAAGATGTGCAGAAACTTGAACTATTAAACACTGCTTGTGACAATATGAAATGGTGCAGCATATGTGTGAAATAATTTGGTGTTTCTTCAAACAGTTACAAATAGATTTAGTGTATGACTCAGTGATTCCATTCCTAGGTCTATACCCCAAAGACTTGAAAACAGGTGTTCAAACAAAAACTTGTATGCTCTTTAAATGTGTCAAGATCATAAATATGCAGGAAAGTCCTGGGAACAGTGCCAGGAAAACTGGATCAGAATGAAAAAAGACATTATACTCCCAGGTGGGGCAGGAGGTAAAAGTGAAATGAGTTTGTGAACTGAAATAGCACATAGGAACCATGCTGATTTCCTGATCTAGGGGTTCTGTGGCGGTAACCTGTGAGAGAGTCCGTGCTTTGGGTAAAATATACCGGAGTATTTTGTGGGCCATGGCAAATCTGGTACAACAATAACTGCTGGGGAATCTAAGAAAAGAAACAGGCTATATTTTGTACCGCTACTGGAAGTTTCCTAGAATTATGATGTTATTAAAAAAGTAAATTACTTTTTAAAACCACCATATCAAAACTATGCCAGAAAAGCAGAGACATCATCAAAATCCACTATAGAGGCTATGCTTCATCCAAAGCTGTGAACCCTTATACAAGCCTCAATGTCAACAGACTCCACTTAGCAGATATTATTATATTTATTAGTATTAGAGGCTACTGTGTGGATACATTAGTGTTACGGCATGGTTTGTATATTACTGTTAGAGCGTGGTGTACAAATTATACTGGTGTTGGAAAACACTGCAGATATTACATTAGCATTAGGGCATGGTGTGGATAGTATTACATTGGTATTAGAAGCAACGATGTGCCTATTAGATTAGCATTAGAGTATGGTGTGGATACTATACTGGTATGGATATCATCGTAATGTTAGGGCATGGTATGATTATTCTATTAGAGGCCACTGTGAGAACATATCTTAGCAGCCACTGTGTCTGGGACGTTGACAATGACACCAGGGTATAGTTGTAACAATGGGATTTGGAGATGTCATTTTTCTGGATGAATTTCTTCCTTTGCTGAGTACTCTGAAGACTCTCTTCTCTGCACTCAGGGCCGTGGGAAGGAAGCTTTTTACTCACCAATGAACAACACTTAGTTGACACGACCCTCGTGCTGCTCTGAGGAAGTCGAAGCTCCTGGCTGCTTCTACACCTCAGAGGGCAGTTGGTCGGGGTGGGTTCGCGCGCCCTCTGGTGGCGCCAGAACTCAGCCCAGACGCTTTTCCTCCCAGTTTCTCAGCGGATGTGCACCCCGTCCTGGCTGTCCTAAAATACCGATAAAATTCAATATTCAGTTTATTCAATGTAATAATTTTGGAAATTCAAACCAAAATGAAGCCCACTGTAGCCATATCCTTCCCAAAATGGTGATGGAAGACGTGAGAAGCCATGTAGAATGAGATGAATATATAAACAAATTAAAAAACAAAAACCTACTCAAAATAGTCCAGAGACTATAATTTGAAATGCAAAACTATAAAAAATCTAAAAGAAAATCTATGTGACACTGGATTTGGTATTGAGCTTTAACACACCTCATCAAATACCAATTCATGAAAATATTGATAACATAGACTTTATAAAACTAAATATTCTACTGTGAAAAATTGTATTCACAGAACAACAACAAAAAAAGACAGACGTGAAAAGATATTTACAAAATATGTAAGTGATTTTAAAACAGGGTAAATAACAGATACCCAGGCTAAGCAAATATACAGCTAGCAGGCTGGGCATAGTGGCTCATGCCTGTCATTCCAGAACTATGGTAGGCTGAGACGGTTAAATCATCTGAGGTCAGGAATTCCAGATCAGCCTGGCAAACATGGCGAAACCCCAACTCTACTAAAAATACAAAAAGATAGGCAAGCGTGGTGGTGTGCACCTGTAATCCCAGCTACTTGGGAAGCTGACACAGGAGAATCACTTAAACATGGGAGGCGGAGGTTGCACTGAGCCAAGATCGTGCCATTGCACTCCAACCTGGGTGACAAAGCAAGACTCCAACACAAAACAAATAGATGTTAATAACATATCTCTTACATGTTGATGTTAATATGAGGGTAAACTAGGTTGGGTCTAGATAGGAAATCTGCATTTTCTTCTCATTTTAGATTTCACTGTGAATCTAAAACTAATTTAAAATAAACCCTTTACTAAAAAGCTGTACTTTTTTCAAATATCTGCTTAATTATTTGTACTAATAATTAGCAGTAATTGACACTATTCATTTTTAAAATAAAAGTATTCACGATGCTGCAAAGTAAATTATACAAACTAATATATAATTTTAAGGAAATGTCTTTTACATATTTTATGTTAAAATAACAAATACATGTAAACATATTTATAATACATTTTTTCTTGCGGTGTGGTTCACTCTTTAGGAGACTATTTCAATTTACAGCTGGACACTTTCAAAAGTATAAGTTTGTAAAAAAAAAAAAAAATTCAAATAGCAACTGGATTCACTGTGACTGGATCACTTATTCTAATGCCTGTCTTTGTTTCCTAGCAGAGCATTCCTTCGAATTACAATACAACAGAATCAAGTATTTGCCACTTGAAAAAATATTCAAAGACAGGAAGACTGTAAACAGAATTTGTGACCACATTCAATGTTTCATCATGATGCTTTTTAATACGGAGGTGTTTAAAGGGATAGTCAGAGTTATTCCCCCAATGACGCTTTGCAGAAATTGATGAAACTAGAGAAACAACACTGGCAGGACATTCAATGTGACTTTAGATGTCACTGTGTCTTGCTGGAAAAAATAATTTACGTTTTAGAGGATCACAAAGACTTACTGGAAGCCCAGACTCTGGAGTGTTTCTAAATTTAGATATCAGTATAGCTAGTAATGAAGATAATGACAAAAAGGGATCTGTGCTTTAGTTGTGTAACAAAATATCAAAGCAGTATTTAATGCTCTGAGGAAATAAGTTATGTCTGAAATACAGTTGACAATATCAGAATCAAAATACGCTTCCTGGCCAAGCACAGTGGGTCATGCCTGTAATCTCAGCACTTTGGGAGGCCGAAGAGGGAAGATCACCTGAGGTCGGGAGTTCGAGACCAGCCTGACCAACATGGAGAAACCCCGTCTCTACTAAAAGTACAAAAATTAGTCCAGCATAGTGGTATATGCATGCAATCCCAGCTACTCGAGAGACTGAGGCAGGAGAGTTGCTTGAACCCGGGAGGCGGAGGTTGTTGTTGGCCAAGATCATGCCATTCGTCTGCACTATTGTTTATGTAAAAATGCAGATTCACTGAGCCAAACTAAACTGTGTATTCAGTGGAAGGCTGATCAAGAATTCCAAAAAAATGCAACCTTTTGTCTCTTATCTACTTCTGACCTGGAAGTACACTCACTTCCTGCTTCCACTCCTCCCGCCTTATTGGACCAAATGATTACACATCTTGCACATATTGATTGGTGTCTCATGTCTCCCTAAAATGTATAAAAGCAAGCTCTTTCCTGACCACCTTGGGCACATGTCATCAGGACCACCTAAGGATGTGTCATGGGTTAAACCTTGGCAAAATAAGCTTTCTAAATTGACTGAGACCTGTCTCAGGTATTTTGGGATCACAATCAACAATCACTATGGTGTTACAGTTGACTACAGCATTCAGTACACAGACGTGACTAAATACAGGTTTGTAGCCTGGGAGCAACAGGCTATACCATATAACTTACGTGTGCAGTGGGCTACACGATCTAGGTTTCATAAGGACACTCTACTGTGTCGCACAAAGACGAACCCACTAAGGACAAATGTGTAAGAAAGTATCCACATCGTTAGGAGACACCTGAGTGTATTTTAAATGGTTAAAGCCTAAGAGGAAAAAAAAAGAAACTCAACTCCCATTATGGTTTAATAACAAAGCTTAATAGAGTTAAAATATTTCATCTAATGTAAGATGCCAGTGATTAAAAGACATTATTTTATGCACATCACAAATAGGTTGCCAATTAAGCCAACTTTCTAAATAACAACAAAAATGTGAATTTACTTCTATTAATGCCAGGAAACTAAAATGAAAATGAATTATGGTTTTGACATGTTAAAGCAAATAAAAGGAGGCCGTTAGCCTGAGGTCTTCCCTGAGCAAATGGAAACCGAACTTGGAGGCATTTAGACTTAAAAAATTAACAAACCAACCACAGTCAATAACAAAAAGCCCAGCCGCCAGTTGGCTGTATGACTAGGTACGCTGAGGGAACCATCCCCACAGCAGGGGGTCACCTAGCAGGAGCAAATGAGAAACCTCACTGAGCTGCCACCACTAAAAGCTTGCAGCCCCAAGCCCTGTTTTGCATTCTGCTGTTTCATGCATAATTCATGAATCGTTCCTTTGTTCAAATAAACTGTTTAAATTTATTTTGCCTAAAATTCTTCTTTTAACAGACAAAGTACACTATTTACACTTAAAGTAATGTGAAAACTCACATCTATCTGTTCTTCAATATTTTTCAATTACTTTGACACTAAGAAAAACGAGCCACTGGAAGACAAAAAAAGCAAGCAGTCGGATGCGTGTCTCCCGGGGGCTCCCAGTGTTGATCTCAGGGTTTCTCCCTTCGTTTTCCCAGATCTACCCCAAACAAACCTAAATTGGCAACAACAACAAAAAAAAATTAAAAAATGAAACAAGTCAAGTATGCTGTAATAATGAGTATCAAAGCCACTCAATGAGGCCACTTCTGTAAAATAAAACCGATGACGTGGCCACCTCAGCACTCAGAGCCCTGCCAGAAAGCTTTGTCCTCACCTTTCCTCAAGGAGCCTTGGGGGTTCTGAACCAACAGCTTCCCCAGTCGGTCCTGAGGAGGAGGAGGCTGGGTCCTCCCTGACCACAGTCCCCAGGTATCCCTGTAAGGACAGCATCTCCCATGTGGGTCCTCCCTGACCACGGTGCCCAGGTGTCCCTGTAGGGACAACAGTGTCTCCCATGCGAGTCCTGAAGAGGAGGGGGCTGGGTCCTCCCTGGCCATGGTCCCCAGGTGTCCCTGTAGGGACAGCGGCAACTCCAGGCTGGGTCCTGAGGAGGAGGAGGCTGGGTCCTCTCCAGGTGTCCCTGCGGGACGGCAGTGTCTGCTGGGTGGGTCCTGAGAAGAAGGCTGGGTACTACCAGGGGCCCCTGTAAAGACAGTGGGGTCTCCCAAGTGGGTCCTGAGAAGGAGGAGACTGGGTCCTCTCCAAGTGTCCCTGCAGGCACCTGGGGAGAAGGCTTGGCTCTGCCCCCTGGAGGTCCAGGGCATCTGCACCGGAATGCACACGCCTCTAGAGGGTCCATAAGGAAGCATTCACGCCCCCGTCAGCCGTCCCGGGAGGTGCAAGATGCTTAGGTGGCCTGCGCCCCTCCCATGAATTTCTGAAGTCTACTGCTCTGACAATTCCACACCACGAATTCTGAAAAAACAGCTAAAAGGGAACCCACCATCCCCACCAGAGGGATGGAGATAAGAAGTAAAGCACATGGCAAACTGACAAAAGCAAATGACATCCTATGTATAAGCAGTTATGTATGAAAAAGTTGGAAAACTGGAGTGTGCCATTTTAAAAAAGCAATACCATTTACAATAGCGCCCCTCAGAACTGAAGTTATTTAAGTATAAATCTTTAAAATAAAGGTAAAAATATGCATTCATCAAACTTAGAAAAACAGTTGAAAGAAATCAAATCCTTATTCAGGATTGTAGAGTCAGTATTTTTAAGATGAAAACTCTTTCAACCTTGACATAGATTCAGCACAGTCCAAATTCTCAGAACACTGTTTTTCATTTATTTTTATTTACTTGTTTGTTTTAGAGAAAGGGTCTCACCCTGTCACCCATACTGGATTGCAGTGCTGTAAAAACAGCTCACTAGAGCTTGAAACTTCTGGGCTCACGCAGTCCTCCCAGCTCAGCCTCCCGAACAGCTAGGACTACAGGCACACACTACCACTCCCAGCTAACCTTTGAAAAATATTTTCAGACGTGAGAATCTTATTTTCCCCAGGCTGGTTTTGAACTCCTGGCCCCAAGTGATCCTCCTGCTTTGGCCTCCAAAAGGAATGAGATTACAGGCAAGAACCACAGCACCTAGCCTTGTTTTTAAACCAAGAATAGGCAACGTCAAAGACATACGAACAGATAACTCACATATCTGGATCCCAACACATCGAAAGCTAAAGCAGTAAAGAAAACGTGATGCTGGTGAAGAAACAGACTAACAGATAAATGAAAATGGGCCCAAAACAGATCCAGGAAAATAAAGTAAATTGATTTTGGCAAAGGGACAACAGACATTCAATAAAGAAAATGACATCTGTTTCACCACTGGTTATAGAACAATGGGAACCATAAGGGAGAAAATGAACAAAACACAAACCCTACAACGTATACAAAAATGTATTCAAAATAATCCATAGACTTACATTTAAAATCCACAGCTGTAAAAATTTTAGAAGAAAATGAATATGACCTTCTATTTGAATATGAGTTTTTAATTATAACAGCAAAAGTCAAATGAAGAAAGAAAAAAACGGATAATGTCAACTTTATTAAAAATAAAGCAGGGCCAGTGGCTCATGCCTGTAATCCCAGCACTGTGGTAGGCCCAGATAGTTGGATAACCTGAGTCGGGAGTTCAACACCTGCATGACCAACAGAGAAAAGGCTGTCTCTACTAAAAATACACAATTACCTGGGCATGGTGACGCATGTCTGTAATTCTAGCTACTTGGGAGGCCGAGGCAGGAGAATCGCTTGAACCCGGGAGGCAGAGGTTGCCATGAACCGAGATAGCGCCATTGCACTCCACCTGGAAAACAAAAAGAAAACTCCATCTCAAAAAATAGATAAAAAAAAAAAAAAAGTAAAATATGTACTCTGACAACCTCCAGTGTGCTGAGACCAGCACAGGGTGGGGCAGAGGAACCGCAGAATTTCCTTCCTAACCCCAACCGCAACCCCAATACCAAGCTAGCCCTACTCTACCCTTAACCCCTAATCATAACACTAACCCTAACCCTAACGCTAACCCTAATACCTAAACACAAGCCCTAACCCTATCCCTTAACTAACTCTCAACCCATAACCCTAACCCTTAAAGCAGTTTTCCTCAACACAAACTTAGTTGGAGACCTTTGGCCTCCTAGTGCTGGTTCATCTTATCACTATGCTAGCTGTCAGAAACATTTCTCAGACCTGAAATTCACTCGAGCCACCATTCTAGCATAGAACATAATATATACATACTATAATGTTCCTTTCAAATAAATCAGAAAGATAATATCAAGTCCCTATGCTCTTCCTGGCTATATCCAAAGGATTCCCAATGTATTCTAGTCCTGTGCTGCACTTTCTATTTATCTTTGCTTTCTGCTGGACTTCTAATTGCAAAAAGCAAGTCAAAAGTCCCCATAAAGAAATTCAACTAGATGACAGAGAAACGAATAGTGTGCCTGGGTTCATGGAGGACACAGAGTGACTCTAGGTTTTATTTTGGAGGGAGAGAATGATTTAAAGTTCTAGTATTCCGGTATATGTATAGTCATCTATTCTCAGTGCCAGTGGTGAGATAATGCCCACATGACAATTATCATTTAGATCAGAGAGCGGTTCAGAAATGAGGACCATTAAAATAAACACTACTTACACAGGGCTGAATTTTCTCCTCAAATAGGCACTAGAGTCCTTTACTGAAGTGGTTTTTCCAATGGAGTACCTAGAAACTATTTTCCTGTAACACAGAGGATGAACACATAAATTGAAGAAATTATAAGTCAATGTACTGTCACTTCTTGTCAATTGTCAGCTTTCATCAAACCTAATTCCCAGCCATGGAAACAGAGACTCAAGCATATGGGTGGACAAAGTTGGTTTACACCCAGCCTATGAGCTCAACTGCTCCTAAAAAGACTTGCATTCCAGGCTGGATGCAGTGGCTCACACCTGTAATCCCTCTGGGAGGCTGAGGTTGGGCAGATCACCTGCAAGACCAGCCTAGCCATCTCTTACTAAAAATACAAAAATGAGCTGGACACAGGGTGCATACCTGTAATCCCAGCCACTCAGGAGGCAAAGGCAGGAGAACCACTTTGCATTCCACGATGTGGTCCCACCCAAGAGGAATCATTTATCACTTCAGCTGATCTGGACAGTCCCCAAGCCACGCACGCATTTACATCTAAGTCTAGATGTACCAGAGTTAACCCAAGTGGTTACACAGGCAGATTTCTATCACTGGACTCCAACATAAAGAGAGGGTGGTGAGGTAAAAATAAATGGGGAGCCCATATGTGAAGATCACTTGACCCCGAGTGATGTGGCGTTCCGGCTCATTCTCGTCTAGTTTGTAGCAGGTCTAAAAGATGAGCTGGGCTCAGAGAGAGTCACTTCCGCGCTGGAGAAATGGAGGAGCAGGGCACAGGGTTTGCCCTTTCTCTATATGAACTCCAGAGCAGTTTATGTTCCACTGGCTAAGAGAAAGTTTTCTTCAAAAATTTCACGATGATAGGTCAAATATTAATATCACGTAAACTCAAAAGATTAAGAAACTAGCATTACTTCTGGGAAAACCAGAGTGTGCATTTTTTAGGCAATAATCATTGGCAGCACAAACCTCAGAATATCCAAAGGAAATAAAAATGAGTTTTTAACTTACATATTTCACACTTAAATTAAGATATAAATGATGCTAATGAAATCCAGAAATCCAATTGTACTGTTTTTAGTGTTCATTTTTTTTTAAAAATAGGTATCTTTATCAAATATCCCAGTAATAGTCACCAATTAAGTCTTTATTATTTAAAAGCAAAATCCACCTATCTCCTTAACAGTATCCACTTTACAAGTCCCATTATGTGTACTGGAAACAACATTCAGAAATAAATATATATATGTATGTACATATATATGAAAATATCTTTCAAATGAAAAAACTTTCAGATAGTGATATTACAATACATTTAGAAATTAATAACATAAGCAAATTATGGGATGGCATCCACGCCCGTCCCAAAGGTACCGAATTTAAAGGCATCTCAGGTGCGGAGCCGCACAGGTTCAAAGCAGGTACGAAGGCCGGCGGAGCAGCCCGCGGGCGAGGTGTCCAGGGCAGGGCCCCGCCCGGTCCCGACCCCTGCTGCGACTCCGCCTCGGGGCTGACGCGGAGCCCGCGCGCGCCTCACACGGTCGCGGCCCAAAGGCGGAGTGCGGGCTCGCGAGGGTCCCCACCGCACTCCGGCTCCCACCGGCACCTACGGACTCGCGTCCCCGCCGCGCGCCGACTCAGGAGCCTAGCGAGCCTCTTACCTAACAGGAAGTTGGGGGGAAGCAGCGTGGTCCCACCGTGCACCGAAAGCAGTCAAACTAAACCTGACGCAGAGACGCGCTTTCATCCAGGCGGGGAGACAGGAAGGGCCGAAAACGCGGGCCGGGGGCGGAAGCTCAGGATGCGCCCCGCCCCTGCCCGAGACCCCGCCCAGCTCCAGCCCGGCCCCGCCTCTTTGTCGGCCTCTCCGCGGCACGTACTGGCCCCGCCCCGGCCCGGCCCCGCCTCTTTGTCGGCTTCCCAGCTGCACGTACTGGCCCCGCCCCTGCCCGAGACCCCGCCCAGCCCGGTCCCGCCTCTTTGTCGGCCTCTCCGCTGCACGTACTGGCCCCGCCCCGGCCCGGCCCCGCCTCTTTGTCGGCCTCCCAGCTGCACGTACTGGCCCCGCCCCTGCCCGAGACCCCGCCCAGCTCCAGCCCGGCCCCGCCGGACGTACTGGCCCCGCCCCGGCCCCGCCTCTTTGCTGGCCCCTCGACTGCACGTACTGGCCCCGCCCCGGCCCGAGACCCCGCCCAGCCCCAGCCCGGCCCCGCCTCTTTGTCGGCCTCCTTGCTGCACGTACGGGCCCCGCCCCTGCCCGAGACCCCGCCCAGCCCCAGCCCGGCCCCGCCTCTTTGTCGGCCTCCCAGCTGCACGTACTGGCCCCGCCCCTGCCCGAGACCCCGCCCAGCCCCAGCCCGGCCCCGCCGGACGTACTGGCCCCGCCCCGGCCCGGCCCCGCCTCTTTGCCGGCCCCTCGACTGCTCGTACTGGCCCCGCCCCGGCCCGAGACCCCGCCCAGCCCCAGCCCGGCCCCGCCTCTTTGTCGGCCTCCTTGCTGCACGTACGGGCCCCGCCCGTCGCGCGAGGGTTTTTTGTTGAACCGGAAAGGGATTCTCCGCAGCCCAGGTCTGCTCGGGTGAGTGCGCTCCGGTATTTACGGCCAAACCCTACTATGCAGCCCCCTTCCCACGCCGTCCTCCACACTCGGGGTCCGCGGCTATCCGCGGACGTCACAAGCTCGGCAACCGCCCTTCCGTCGGCGGGGAGCCCCGCGGCGCCCCGAAATGCTCCGAAGCCTGTGGCTCAGCGGCCAGATCTGCGTCCTTGTCCGGTTCCGTCACTGAGGTCGTCCCTGTCCGGCCCTTCCACCCTAGTTCTCTTCACCGCAGCCCATCCTGTCCGCGCCACGTCAGGGCCCCATTCGGACGCGTGTCTCCCAGGGTCCCCAGCCTCGCCCTCGCGGCCCCTCAGGGCAGCCCTGGGCTTCTGCAGTCGCCGTTCCTCCCTGACATACCTCCCCATCCTCCCCGCCGCCAGGCCCTGCGTCTCCGCACACCCCTCGCTTCAGGTCACCGCCTCAGACAGGACCCTCTGCCCAGGACTGAGATAGGGGACCCGCCCACCCTGTGACACCCCGTGTCCTTCTGCACAGTCACCTCCCACTGGCGGGGGCTGTTGGGTGTTTACCTTTCAGATGCCCCACTTAGACGTGGGCTATTTCTTGGCATGGGCTTCTTTGCATCGCCGAGGGTGTCGAGATGGGCAGGGGACTGAGGAGAAAACAGAGAAGCGAGAGGAAGGGCCAGCGAGGAAGAGGGGGAAGGAAACTTAGAAGACGGGAGATGGGTGGGTCTGAAGAATTCAGACAAACTGAGAATGAAGGAGCGAGACCTGAGCAAGACGTAGTGAGGTGCATGGAAACAGACAAGACGGGAGCCAGCAGAGATGTGAAGGAGGGCAGAACACAATGAGGAGGGCTTGACCATCGCTAGCACAGGGGGCAACTGAAGCCGAATTCCCACATTCCTAGATGGTTTTCTGATTTCCACATTACTTTCCCTTTTAAGTTTATTGTCAGGTTCAGATTAAGAGACCTCAATACTTTTTAATTATATATTGAAAATAGTTTTTGTTGTTTAATACTTTTACACTAATTCAGTGTGCACTTCGTAAGGTTATTGATGATTTGAGTTAGTTTAATATTCAACAGCTTCCTCTCTTCCTTTATATGATCTTTGTATTTAATGGCTGTGGGATAAAGTTCCCAACTAAGTATAAGCATCAAGTTTTCTTTGTGCCAGCTTCTGCAAATATTGCAGGTTGGGCTACATTGTCCTAGAAGTTTGTTCCAACAGATTCCATCTGTTCATAATGAATACATTGCTCAAAGGTATTTCCAAAGCTGACCTTTTTATGTTTTTCTGTTCCAACAGTTACATCTTTTCAATTTTTATGTTTTTGTTTGACTTAATGTGATGTTCTGGAAAAGACAAATACTTTTAATCAATATGATTAAAACCATGAAAGACAAGTTGCTCTTAAAAGTGTGAACTGTGATCTGGAATCTTTAGCGGGGGCAGGGATGATAAGGGAAAACTCCCAGTATGGCATCCAGATCATGTCATTCCTGTGAGGCTGGTACTGTTTACTCTCTACTGGCTTCTGTTCACCTTTCTGCTTGCCTCACGACAAGACTTCTTAAAGTAAGCACAGAACATAGATATCTTTCTAAAGAGGAGGAGGTGCTGGTTCTGGGAAGGAACCTTGAAGGAGGAAGGGCAGTGGGATTTGGGTACTCAAGAACCAGAAATGAGAGAAAGACTGGGAAGCTCAGGAACCAGAGAAAGAAAAAGCCTTGCTTGTTCTCACCCATGACCCTGTGCTCAGCAGGTACTAGCAGAGACTTCAGGTTCTATGACTAAAAGGGATCAGGCAAGTATATGTACCCATGGCTGCCATGTAGGGGTGTTTGTGGGCTCCACTAGGGAAGAAGGGTGTTATGAAAGAAGGGTCAGAAAAACTCACCTGTTGGTCTCTGTGTAGAAGTTTATTGCCATGAATTCCTGGAGGTTCAGTGAAAATCAGAAAATTGTCTTTTTAACATGTTGAGTTCTGCCCCCATATATGTGGTTGTGGGAAAAGAAGAGGGTATGTTGATTGGAAGTCTGAAATGCATGTTCCTAATACTCACCAGTGACTTCTCAAGACGGATCTTACCTAAGAAAGAAGCTCAAAGAAGAAAAATGGAGAACCATTAGAAATGGCACTTTCACTGGAAAAAGTCATATTATTCATTGATTGTTCTGTCATCTCCCTCCTTAAATGCTGTTTTTAGGATGTGCTAATCTCTGACCCTGCCTAACACATTTCCTAACCCACCCATAGCCTTCCCTTAACCCCCTCCAATCCTCACACGAACTATCACACCGTAACCCAGTGAATTCGAACTTGTGAAGTTACATTTGGGGGATCATATGGGAAGGGCTTCACACCCAGACATAGATGACAGATGGGAAGCGGGCCCCATGGTGTCAGTGAGGACAATATGTATCTTTTAGGGATGATGCACTGTCAGATATTCGTGAACCATGATTAGAGAAACTGTGCATATTAGTAGTGAATTAATATCAGGAGTATCTAAAAGTCCTGGAAAAGAAGATTGGTAAGAGGAAGCTTGTTCTGCTTCACTGTATAATGCATTGGAAGCTTAAAACAATGAATCAGTCTGGATCTGGCCTCAAAATATTGATAATTTGGATGAGAAGGGAGAGTTTAGAAAATGATAGCTATGACAAATTCGGGTGGCATTTCATCCACACAATAGTGTGTTTTATTCAGTAATTGTTTTTTAAAAATGGACTCAACCTAAGTGTCTAATAGTAGGGAGTTCTGGAAATTGTTAACAGCACATCTGTTCCAAGGAGACCTTGATGTTCACAGATTTGTAAAGAATGCTTTCTAGCACACTGACTTCTCTGCAAATGTCTGAGGGTTCCTCCACCTTGGGTAAGTTGGGGGTTTGATCGCAGGGCATATAAATGGTGCATTTTGTATCATAATATATTCTAGCAAGATGCAGCCCACAAACTGTATAGATACTCTTATCTACCACCAGCACATAAAGTTCATCTACTACTTTAACCAGAGCTTGATACTTTATGTATGTTTTTTGTGGATTTGGATAAAACAACTCATTCTTATTTCCAATTCACAAAGTAATTGGGAGGCTGAATAAATTTTATTGTAGACATATATGTAAAATGGATTTTTTACATGACTCATCTTTGATGTATAGTAGATGCTATTTTACATTCTGTGTACACACACACACACACACACACTTCGGTGTCTTATAATGTTTCTGCAGTAAAACCCGAATCCTTCCTTCATGCCTTTTGATTTTATATTTTCCTTAGGAAGACATGAGCTATTTTATATGATAAAATGTTATGTTTTATTCAGTCTGCTTATGATATTGTTTAATATTGTATAAATATTTGTATGACTTATTTTAAATTTCCAAATAACATAGGTTTACTTTTTTTTTCTTTTCACATTATGACAGTATCCTCAACAAAAATCAAAATTTAGACAAAATGACTTTTAGACTAATTGTAATTTTTTACATGTGGAAGACCACATGTGACTTTTAAGACTAGGTTGCCCTGAGTCTGCATTCACTGGGGTTTTCTGTCACTATGTCCTCCAATCTAATAAGATTTTTGGGCTTTATTCAAGTCATTTTTATGTCCTCAGTAAATTTTGAAACTTCTTTACATGAGTCTACAAATTTATTTCAAATGGTACTCATAAAATTTTGCTGTTGTAAATAGGTAATGATTTTGTATGTTTACTTCATTTAAGGATTAATGTTACTAAACAAGAAATACTGATTTCAATATATTCAGAATAGATTTGCCCACTTATTAAATGTTCTTACTAGTATTGATAATTAAAGTGGAGTCTACTTTTTCAAGTTTACAGTCACATTATCTGGGAATAACTATAGTTTCACCTCTTTGACTGCATTTTTATAGACCCTCTCCTTTTCCCTCTTGTTTTGGTCCCACCTCAGGCATCCTGTGCAGCAGCAAATGGCATCAGCGCCATCCAGTCTCCTTTTTCCAGCCTTACCTTTAGTGGAAATGGTTCTTTTGTTAACTGCTGAATATATTTGTTGAAATTTTCTTGATTAAGAAGAATTATTGCCCCCAGTTTGATACAATTTTTAAATATTTTAAATTATTTTTAAAGATTTAGATTACTTAAAAATTTTTTTTCGAGGGTCTATTGATGTGATTTTTTTTTAATCTTTAAAATTTCTATATGGAAGTATTAGGTTTTCTAGTATGGAATCATCCTTTATTATTGCAATAAATAACCAAACCAGTGATGGCCAGGTGACCAAAATAAATAGCTAAATGGCTAAAATTGTAATAATGATTTTTGCAAGTGTAATTAACGAAGATTGTTGGTTAAATTTCTAGTTATTTTTGCATTTATGTTCATTTTGATTAGCATAATAAACTTATGAGGACAGGCTTACTTTTTACCTTCAAAGGAATTTACAATACAAAGGAACTATATGTGATTTGACATGTGAGAACTCTCATAAATCACTTTTACAGTTAAACTCTGATACATACTTTAAATAATAAAATTGGCTGATCAGATTTTTCTGCTTATTTGTGATCAAAAGATTTTACTCTGTTTTCTGGAAAATTAATTCATGTTATATTTATGTAAGAATATAATTCTTCCCATTTCTTACATTTTAAATTACTGCTTTAAAATAAATATAGTCTCTTTTATTTACCAATGTTTTTTTCTTTCCCCCATGGGTCTTTTCAGTTTCATGATTTTGCTCTCAAAACTTTTCAAATATTGATTTCTGTCAAATCTGTTCATTCATTACATTCTTTTAGTATTTAATTCCTTTATCTTTTTAACTTTTATTAATATCTACTGAATTTGTAACAATTTGGAAAGTCCAATAACTCTTGTTTTCTTTTTCTTGATTTATGAGTGTTTTTAAAGTTTTACATTTCTTGAAGATCACACCTATAGCCTTAATTCCATGGTTTTGCCTACTTTAATTTTTCATACTTATTAATACCATGAATATAATTGAAATACTCCTTTGATTTTATTGGTGACATATACCCACTAGTGTACTGAGGCAGAAAAAAAAAGTCTTTAGAACTCAGATAAATGTGCAGTTTATATTTACTAATTGTGTGTATGTGCTCTTGTTATTAAATTCCCCTATCGTGTTTGTGGAATTAGCAATTTCCCTTTGAATTTAGATGTCCTCCTTATGTATTACACTTTTGTGAATATCATATTTGGTGTTTAATTTTTGCTAGGATTATAGGTTGGACTCCAGATCCAAGATCTACATGTTGCAGATCCACCAAAAACATACCTTAAGCCCCTAGCACTATTTTAATACCCAGGGCCTGACTGAGCTTCTGCCATCTGTCCTCCTAGGCCCCTTGGGGTCTACACATCTCATTTGACATAACTCAGCTGTGGCCCTTGGTGGATCTCATCCTTAGTACTACTCTCTGATGGCAGGGGTGACCCAGGCCCACATAAGCCATTTCTGGGCTCCTTGGAGGACTTAGAGAATCCTGAGATTGCCCATGAGGATGGGTCATGTTTTGCACACCTTCTAGTCTAGCACCCACGTTTCCTGATGCCCATGGATATTTAGAAGCTCACAGGGGCCTTGGATGTTCTTAAACCTCCATTTTCTGCAGTGTGACTCCTATACTCCTGAGCCATGGTACAGAAGTTTGAGGCTTACCTGAAGATTTATGGTGGCCCCCATGGTTCTATGAGACTGCTAAAAGGAACAGACCCCTTAGACTTCTCCCCCAGAAGAATATGTAAGCTAGTCGAGGAAAGGACAGTAACGAAGTATGCATTTAGTATACCAGGCTATCAGGGCAAAGCTCTAAGGAAAAATAGAGGGCATCTTAATTTCAACTGGCCCAGCTCTGTTAGACTAGGAGATGTTATACAACCTTGAAAAATCAAGGAGATGTGACCTTACTGAAGGAACAAAATTAATCTACAATAATTGACCATAAAGAAATGGAAGTATCTGGCCAGGTGTGATGGCTCACACTTGTAATCCCAGCATTTTGGGAGGCCAAGTTGGGTGGATCACTGGAGGCCAGAAGTTCAGGACCAGCCTGGCCAGCATGGTGAAACCCCATCTCTACAAAAATACAAAAAAAAAAAAAAAAAATTAGCCAGGCTTGGTGGTGGGCACCTATAGTCCCAGACACTCAGGAGGCTGAGGCAGGAGAATTGCTTGAACCCAGGATGTGGAGGTTGCAGTGAGCCGATATTGCACCATTGCAATATAGATTCTAGGGCTGAAGAATACAGTAACTGAACTGAATCAATACAGGGCCAAAAGAGCAGACTTTATCAAGCAAAAGAAAGAACCAGATCATTCTGTTCAAAAGACATTCTGTTCAAAGACAGATCATTTGAAATTATGCAATCAGAAGAGTCAAAAAATAAAAATAATGTTTTAAAAAGTGAAGAAACTGACTTTGCTAAAAATTAGAGGTTCCTAAGAACTTCTGTTTGTGTATGTGTGTGTGTGTTTCTTTTCTTTTTTTTCCTGGAGACTTGCACTGTCACCCAGGCTGGAGTGCAGTGGTGGGATCTTGGCTTACTGCAACCTCCACCTCTCTGTTTCAAGCAATTCTCGTGCCACAGCCTCCCAATTAGCTGAGATTACAAGCACCTGCCACCATGCCCAGCTAATTTCTGCAGTTTTAGTACAGATGAAGTTTCAACATGTTGGCCAGGCTGGTTTTGAACTCCTCACCACAGGCAATCCTTCTGCCTCAGCCTCCCAAAGTGTTTGGATTACAGGCTTGAACCACCACACCCGGCAAGATTTGTTAGATTTGCTAGAGTTTTGCAGCTCACAGAACCCAGGGGAAAAGTTTACTTAGTATTGCTGATTTATTGCAAAGGACATTTTAAAGAAATCAGCGAACAGCCAGCTGAAGAGTTACATACAGCAAAATTTGGAAGGGTCCTAGGTTTAGAAATTCTGTCTCCATGGAGTTGGGATGTGCCATTCTTTCCACATGTGAATGTGTTCTTCACCTACCAGGAAGCTCTTTGAAACCCATCATTCAGGGATGTTTATGAAGTGTTCATCTATTATACATAATTGTTATCAACTCAATCTCCAGCCTCTGTCCCTTTCCCAGAGGATAGGGGGTGGGACTGTATGTTCCAGGCTTCTAGTCATGTCTTGGTCTTTCAGGTGATTGCCCCCCATGTTAGAGCCCAATAATAATTGTCTCATTAGAACAGAAGACAATCCTATCACCCATGAAGTTCCAAGACATTACAATCTCTGTGTTGGGAACCAAAATCAAAGACCAACTAGAACAAAAACTTCTCCTAGCACCTCTATAGCTTAGAAAATTACAAGGGTTTTGAGGGGACTTTGTGCCAGAAACTGGGGATGAAAACCAAACTATGTATTATGAATAACAATGTCACATATATGTTCATGTGTTCATGTTGTTAGTGTCCTTTCATTCAACTTGAAGAACTCCCTTTAGCATTTCTTGTAAGGTATGTCACTTGTAAAGTGTGTCTTTTCAGGTATCCACCATCGTTAAATGAGATTTGAAGCTGCTTGGTAGATAAATTCAGCATGAATTCATCTAAAGGTCAGACTTGAGGGAGTGGTATCTCTAGAAGCCTCACATGGAAGAGAGAATCATTCAGAACAAGTGTATCCAGAGGACCAGTGGAAGGGAGAAGGAATGGAGGGAGGCTCCTGAGGGCTGAGATATGTGTGGAGAAAGCCTGCAAGCACACAAACCACGAATAAGTAAATCTGAGAAATTCCAGTATTTATCTGTAGGTGGTGACCACAATCTACATGATTCAGGGATACTTAGGATTTAGAATCAGAGAGAATTGAACATTTCAGAATTCCATGGGGTAGGTAGCATATGAAACTCAATGATTTTCACATATCTAGCTTTAAAATCAAGGTGTTTTTATCTTTCTTAGCAAGAATAGTCATTCTCTTCCTTCTGACCTGGGAAAGAGGAGAGACACCAAGCCAACCCACCCCTCACCCACTGCATGTCCTTGTTGGTTGAACTGGGGCTCCTGGCTTTGGGACAGATGTTGTAAGCAAAACTGAGTGTCATGGTTTCTTCTTGCTCAGATTTGTGTTCTTAGTGCTTGGATGGTGTGAGTGAAAACCCAGAGGAATACGGTTGGTGGCTGAACTAGTATGATGCCATCACAGGTGAGTGGGAAATTCCTTTCTACTGAAATATGTACCTCTGTTACCAGCCCTAGGGCAGACTCATCTCATTAACATGAATGTTCTAGGTGCAATCAAGGAGCTCCAATTAAGAGTCCCCAGGGCTTTGGAATGGTTACATTGGCTCAAAGACTCATCAAGAAATAATCTCCTTTCAACAATACACTAATGCATTCTGGCATCTACTAAGGCTATATATTATTACATGAGAAGTTTTTGTTTCTCTCATCCAGTCTCAGGGAAATCATTCATTACCAGCCTCTCATGGCCTCATTGGGGAAATAAATTCACTCATACCCATGTTATTGGCAGGAGTGGGCTTGAGAATATAGCGAGGGTAGGTGGTGAAAATGAGAGCAGAAGGTGTTAGCTCATACAAGGCAGATGTGTTCCCAAGTGAGCTCAATTAGTCTAGCATTTCAGGTGCTAGAGGAGGCCTGTTTAACTTAAAGTGAATGCAGATAGGGTTAGGCCAGAGGATACAATGAGGAATTATGTATTTATTTTTCCTATCTAAAAACCTTAATGTTTTGATAGAATATATGTGTGCCTTTGAAAAACTTAAAAAAAACTAAAATTCTTATTACCCTTGTCCCCAAATTAACCTCAAATCAAATTTAATAACTGGAAGCACTGTATCAAATTTGATAAGTGGAAACAACTAGAGTGTTATTTCTGTAATTTTCTTTGTGCCTTAAGTGATGGAGTGTAGGAAACAGTACATTTAAAACCCTGAGGAAATTTTTTAAAGTGGAAAGACCAGGACATCAAAGGATTTTTTTTTAACCCATAAATATAGAGACAACATGAAGAACCAAAAGAAAATGGTAGCTAGTGCATTAGTCCATGTTTACAGTGCTATAAAGAACTACCTGAGACTGGATAATTTATGAAGAAAAGAGATTTAATTGACTGACACGTCTGCAGCTTAACAGGAAGCATGACTGGGAGGCCTCAAGAAACTTACAATCATGGTAAAAGTGGAAGCAAGCACCATCTTCATAAGGCAGCAGGAGAGAGAGACCAAACTGGGAAATGCTACATAATTTTAAACCTTCAGATCTACTGAGAACTCACCATCATGAGAACAGCAAGGGGGAATTTCACCCCCATGATTCAGTCACCTCCCACCAGGCCCTCCCCTAACATGTGGGGATTACAATGCAAGATGAGATTTGGGTGGGAACACAGAGCCAAACCATATCACCTGGTGTTTGGAGGTCCCGGAGGAAATTGAGACAGGAAGTCCTCAGACCATGGGAAGTGTTAGGATGAGACCATCTTTCAGTACTCAAGTCTTAGAGCCCCTGACATGTACTGCTGAGCCATTCATCCTTATCCATGTTTTGAGACTGGCTCAAAACAAAAAAGAAGCTGCATCTGCTGATATCAAGTTCTGTATGAAAGCTGTACAGTCAACTGAGTGTTCTCAGTCATTTCATGAATAATATATTTGTACCTTGTATCTAAAAATGTTTGATACATAGGAATCACTTTACATATTACCTTATTGGATCTTTTGCAACTCATAACAGGTCTTTATTTTAATCCTGAGGACACAGTTCTTGTAGAGGAATGTCTAACTATAGTCATGATTAAAATGTGACAAAGTAGGCCAGGTATAGTGGCTGACACCTCTAATCCCAGCACTTTGGGAGGCTGAGGTGGGCGGATCATGAGGTCAGGGGTTCAAAACCAGCCTGGCCAACATGACAAAAGCCCTAAAATCCCATCTCTACTAAAAATACAAAAATTAGCTGGGTGTGGTCGTGGGTGCCTATAATTCCAGCTACTCAGGAGGCTGAGGCAGGAGAATCACTTGAACCTGGGAGGCGGAGGCTGCAGTGAGCCAAGATCATGCCACTGAGCTCCAGCCCAGGCGACAAGAACAAGACTCTCTCTCAGAAAACAAAAATAACAAGTTATGAATACTGCCTCCTTTGTAATGAGTCTATGGATTTTCATGAAGGTGGTGGAGAAGAGAATTTTAGTTCTAAATTTCTAAGTGCAGATTTTATAATTAGTATCTGGAAGTTATACTTAGAAGTCTATTGGGAAATCTTCAGGTTATATGCCACACTTCATGTGATTTTTCTCTATGTCAAGTTTTCTGTCTGTGTGTATCTGAAAGCCAGGCTCCCAATTCACATTTAAAGCAATGGGACAGGAACCCCAAACACTGTTTGAGTTTTCTGTTCATACCACCCACACTTCCTTAATACAGTCTCTTTGATCATGCTCCACTGAACATTGGCAAAGATAGCACTGTTTGAAGTAGAATGTCCATAATGTTTTAGGATTCCATGACCTTTGAGGATATAGTTGTAGATTTCACTCGAGAAGAGTGGGCCCTGTTGGACACATCCCAGAGAAAGCTGTTTCGAGATGTGATGTGGGAGAACATCAGTCATCTGGTCTCTATTGGTGAGTCTCTTTATGTTTATTATGTATGTATGTATGTATTCATTCACTCATCCATTTTTTACTGATTCATTCATTCTACATGTGTCTAGAACAGCCTTCTCATCTATCACTTCACCCTCTGCCTTGATCCTTTTATAACTCTCACAACTACCTGACAGCCATTTGTTTCCTTTTCACTTATATTGATTCACTTATATTGTCATCTCTCTAGAATGTCATCTTTCGATCACAATTTCACATCCTTCTTCCTCTTCACTCTCCCAAACTCAGAAAAGTTATGGGAATTCCCTGCTTTTGAATGCATGATTAAAATAATTATTCTATCATAGGGACTGTTCTGCACAGAACCTAGATGGTTCTGGTACAGCTAGTGTTTACTGAATTTTTTTTTGAGACAGAGTCTCACTCTATCACCAGGCAGAGGTGCAATGGCACAATCTTGGATCACTGCAACCTCCACCTCCCGGGTTGAAGCAATTCTCCTGCCTCAGCCTCCCAAGTAACTGGGACTACATGTACATGGCATCACACCCAGCTCAGTTTTTTGTTTTTAGTAGAGATAGGGTTTTACCATATTGGCCAGTTGGTCTCAATCTCTTGACCTCGTGATCTGCCCACCTCAGCCTCCCAGAGTGCTGGGATTACAGGCATGAGCCACCATGTCCAATCAGATTATTTGAATAAGCTTACTGCAAGGTGAGCTGTAAGAAACAGTGCTTCAATAGGAGGAGGAAGAATTTGGCCAGTGAGTGAGTAGGCCCCAACAGTTGCCAAAGGAAGATTTCTGTTTTGTGTGTGTGTGTGTGTGTGATGGAATCTCACTCTGTCACCCAGGCTGGAGTGCAGTGGCACAGTCTCAGCTCACTGCAACCGCTCCCTCTCAGGTTCAAGTGATTCTCTTGCCTTAGCCTCCTAAGTAGCTAGAACTACAGGTGTGTACCACCACACCCAGCTAATTTTTTTCTATTTTTAGTAGAGGGGGTTTCAGCATGTTGGCCAAGCTGGTCTGAAACTCCTGACCTCAAGAAATCCACCCACCTCAGCCTCCCAAAGTGCGGGAATTATAGGCATGAGCCATCTTGCCCAGGTGGAAGGTTTCTTAAATTTGCAGTGTTTTTTAAATGTAGGCAAAAGCTTAAGAGAAACATTTCTCAGATACTGTCATTATACTTTATAGGTATCAATTTTTATTCAAGTATCTCTCTGTCATTGTCTTTGGCTTTTGTAAAGGGGATATTTGTGAACTTACTTGAGTTAAACTATCACATAATGGCACTTTGAAATGGTCCTCTTCTTTGAAAATTTTTCTTACTTCTTCAACTTGCCTTCTTAATTTTTTATATGCTAAAAATGTCAGTAGTCAATGTTCTGTAATACTCTTCTCCTTAAAGTATTGTTAATTTGACATGCTTTCCTTGTCTTTATGTATTTGAGACACTGAAATGGACTCTGGAGGGGAATAACAATGCCTATATAGCATCTTTTTTTTTTAAATTTATTTCAGGTAAAGAAGGTGACATTAAACATCAAGAAATACCATTCATTCAGCATATTTATCAGAAGGAGACATCAACCATCAGTGCAATGGTAAGCTTTATGCATACAAACCCTGTTCCTCCAAACACAAACCTGAAATTGAACAAGTTTGGAATTTGGTACAGGTACCTGACTGTACTCAAACCTGTCCCAGCAGAAAGTTTTAGTTAGTTTGGATTTAGTGAAGAAAATAACTTGAAATCAAAACCATAACATGAGGCCTTATAACAGGACAATTGTATAAACATGACTAGGTACTGAAATCCTCAAATATGATAAAGTCTTAACAACAAGTCAGATAGCTCTTCATTGGGATACTACAACAGAAAAACTCTCAACATGCAGTTACATAAACAGGAACAATTGTAACTGGAGTCTACTACTGAATGATTATTCTAGAATTATTATGTAGAGAAATGAATGAAATAATGAATGAATGAGTATGGATAAATACCTTAATAGTCTTTCATTTCCTTCCCAAAACCAGAGATCTCATACTCAAGATGATCCTTTTCTATGTAATGATTTAGGAGAAGATTTCACTCAACATATACCATTGACTCAAAATATGATTACTTACATGAGTAAGAAACACTTTGTAAGCAAAATGTTTGGGAAAACCTTCAGTAACCAGTTATCCTTTAATCAACACAAGCAAATTTACACTAGGTATAAATCATATGTAAACCATCTATTTGGTTATGCCTTTATGCAAAGCTCTGACCTTAGACCACACAATGTGACTCAAACTAGAGAGATAACTTTGGAATGTCATGTGTGTGGGAAAACCTTCAGCAAAAATTCAAATCTTAGACGACATGAGATGATTCACACTGGAGAGAAACCACACAGATGTGATCTGTGTGGGAAAGCCTTTACTCGTTGCTCTGATCTTCGAAAACATGAGCGAACTCACACTGGAGAGAAACCATATGGATGTCATCTATGTGGGAAAGCCTTCAGTAAAAGTTCTAACCTTAGACGACATGAGATAATTCACAGTACAGAGAAAGCACAGAGATGTCATCTGTGTGGAAAAGCCTTCACTCATTGCTCTGACCTTAGAAAGCATGAGAGAATTCACTTAGGAGATAAACCATATGGGTGTCATCTATGTGGGAAGGCCTTCAGTAAATGTTCTTACCTTAGGCAACATGAGAGAACTCACAATGGAGAGAAACCATATAAATGTCATCTATGTGGAAAAGCCTTCTCTCATTGTTCTCACCTTAGACAACATGAGCGAAGTCACAATGGAGAGAAACCACATGGATGTCATCTATGTGGGAAAGCCTTCACTGAATCTTCTGTGCTTAAACGACATGAAAGAACTCACACTGGAGAGAAACCATATGAGTGTCTTATATGTGGGAAAGCCTTCACTGAATCTTCTGACCTTAGACGACATGAGAGAACTCACACTGGAGAAAAACCGTATCAATGCCATCTCTGCGGAAAAGCCTTCAATCACTCCTCTGTCCTTAGACGACATGAGAGAACTCACACTGGAGAGAAACCATATGAATGCAATATATGTGGTAAAGCCTTCAATAGAAGTTATAACTTTAGACTTCATAAGAGAGTTCACACTGGAGAGAAACCATATGTTTGTCCTCTATGTGGAAAAGCCTTTAGTAAATTTTTTAACCTTAGACAGCATGAGAGAACTCACATTAAAAAGCAATGAATATTTAACAGTAATCAGTCATAGCATTAACACTAAATACACCAGAGGACTAACATATTACAGGAACCTTATGTCTGTAATCAGTGTGGAAAGGAATTTATTTATAAATTACCACTTCACTCTACCTAAATTCATGGTAGAAACAATCCATATGTATTTCATCTATCTGGCACAAACTTCAGACTCTGGGCTGACCATATACAACATGAGAGAAGGAAACTATAGATCAAAAAATATGGAGGAATCTTCATCCACAGCTCTGTTAAACAAAGGAGAGAAATCATGTCAGAGAAATTCTATGCCTGTCATCAATGTGAAAATGCCTTCATTGATAATTTACCCTTTAAACAAATGAGTAAAATCCACAGGAGAAAAACCATATGTCTGCAATTGCTGTGCACTCTCATTCAGCTAAGCACCAATTTTGGTGTGTGCCAGAAAATTCATTATCAGGTAACTGATAAAATAGTAATTATATGGAAATATTTTTTATTAGGTGGATGAAGGTTCTTGAACAATTCCAGAAACATTGTGGAGGAGTTATTCCATGAAAACTTGTGACAATTCTTTTCTTAATAGAGCAGCACATGTATAATAGATCAGAATTCACAGGTGGTAGAACTCTCAATGTCATGAATGGCGGGTAGTTCTCAGTAAATTACTCATTCCTTAATCAATACCAGCATTTCTCCACTGAGAAAACAATCTTGACATGATAGTGGAAAAACCTTCGGGCAGCTTTTATGTCAAAAAAGTCAGACAGGGAAGAAAACTCTAAAAAGCCATTTATGATATGTATAGCTGGGGGACAAGAAATAAAACCATCAAGCATATGCTTGAGGAAAAAAAAAAGTATAGTTTTGAACAAAGACTTTCTACTGAAAATATGTAGGATGAAATGTACAATTCTGAAATAACCTGGGAATATTGAATGCCCAGAATTATGTAAGAAGTAATAAGACTAAATTAGTACTGTCAAAAATGCAAGCATTAAGTGTTGTTGCTAAATAATAGGTTGTTTAAACTCTAGGTTTTTAATTCAGTTTTAAACACATAGATTAGTGTCAGTTAGAAAATAGGACCCTGCATGGTGGGTCACACCTCTAATCTCAGCACTTTGGGAGGCTGAAGCAGGTGGATCACTTGAGGTTAAGAGTTCGACATGAGCATGGCCAACATGGTGAAACCACATCTCTACTAAAAATACAAAATTAGTTGGGCATGGCGGTGTATGCTTGTAGACCTAGTTAGGAGGCTGAGGCAGGAGAATCACTTGAACCTGGGAGGTGGAGCTTGCAGTGAGCAAAGATCATGCCACTGCAAGCCACTCCAGCCTGGGCAACAGAGTGAGACTCTGGCTCAAAATAAAAAGACAGTGACATTCAATGGAACCAATACACATAGAACACAAAATTATGTGTCTTAACTATATTAGTGGTATATATGTACATGGTAATGATTAAATCAAACATGGATTATGAAAGACTCACTTTATAAGTACAGTCTTATGGTGCACAGATTTGCCTGTTTTGTTTTTAAACCATTTTATCCATGTAATTGACAAAAGCTGTTGTAATTTAATGTATAGAACTTAATGTGTTTCGAGATAAGGATAAGCCCATGAAGCCATCACTATCATCTTTGCCACAAACATTCATCCTCTCCAAAAGTTTCTTCCCTCATTTTTCATTGTTTTCTTTGTGATAAAACCACTTATATATCAACATGTAGCAAATTTTTAAGTATATAATACAGTATTGATAACTATAGGCAATATAAAATTTAACATTGTAAAAATAAATTAATTGCAAATGAATCTACTTAAATAAAAATTGACAGTGCTGGATAATTGTGGTTAACTTTGCATGAATACTTCCCAGAATCAGGTTTGAGTCTCACAACATAGAGATTTTTGTTGCCGTGGGCTTTTCTGTCTTTAAGAACCTTTCTGTTCTGTTTGTAAATGTTTAATATTCTCACTTCTCCTAACAAGGGCTCTTTTATTTATGGAATCTTATCCTGTGTATTCCTCTCTGGCCTTTAAAGCTTACACTTTAAATGAATTTGTTTTTTTGTTTTTCTATTTTTGTTTCCTCTTTATTCATTCCATCCTACCTGGAAGCACACACCCCACTATTTTGCACAAAACAAAAATTTTAGCTTATTTTTCGTCATGCTAGATAGGCTGTCTTGTTCTGGGACTTTATCTTCCCATGATGTTAATTTTCAAATGCATCATCATGTTAATTTTTGAACCAGTGTGAATGTGATACATCATTGACTCTCCCCTTTCTCATGAATTCTGTCTCAGAAAATCTTGTCTGAGCAGGCTGCCTTCATGCCTTGAAGCGGCTGCTTTATGTCTTTCATCTAAGTTTTGTTATTGTTAATGGTGGGTTGGTCCAATAAAAGCCACAAAGTCATATGGGAACAAAAATATTTTACTCAAATATTTTAAGGCAAATAATGGTTCATCTGTTTTTATGTGTGGAACGTTTAAATCAGAATTTTCACAATAATGACTATTTCTATAGGAAAAAGTTCTCCACAATTCACAGCTTAAAATCACATTCAATCAATTGGTGTCCCCTGCCTCATTTACCACATGCCACCATAAGGCCCTGCTCTTTTGGGTTGTAACAGAGGTCGGTACATTTCTCCTTGTGTCACATGTTTTCCCCTCCCAGTCCTGGGTTTCTAATGTTGATGCCAAGGGATCAGATACCCAGAGTAAGAGCAAACACATGCACAGCCAGATTTCCTATGATATCAGATTGAGGGCTGGGTCATGCAGAAATTTTTAGGCAAGGCATAGTAAGTTTTGGGTCATCAGGTCATTGCCATGGAAAAGGGAGGTAACCCCCAGGTGTTGCAATGGCAACAGTAAATAGATATGGCACACTGATTGGGATGTCTGGAAAGCTGCTTTTGCCCTGGCTTTGTTTTAGCTAGTCCTCAATCTGGTCCAGTATCTGAGTGCCACCTCTGGAGTCAAGTCCCACCTCCTACCTCATTCTCTCCTCAGAGAGTAGATACTCCTTCTTAATCTTAAGGGTACTGTAGAAGACCAGAGGTCTGTATTCTGTAACTGCTTCCTGCTGAGCCCTGCCTAGCACTGGAGGAGTACAAATCCCTGGGTACCTCATCTAAGGGGCCCAGATGCAGGACACTTTTATTCTCTGGGTCAGTAGACAGGATGGGTTGGAATCTTTCTGCCAGCATTGTCTTTACCTGGAAGTGTTGTAATCTAGCAGACACAAACCTTACTAAGAGGTTAAACAAGCAAGTGACAAAGAATAGTACCAAGATAGCTTTCAAAGGTAAAAACCAGGTGAGACTTGGGAAGGTACTTTTCATAGTTCACCGGATAAACTTGGAGCCAGTGCCTTGATTACATCTACGTGACCAGGTCACGTGCTCATAGATCTTTTGAAAGTGAATCTCAACTTGTCCAGATTTTTTAATATATATGCAGCAGGTTTTACTAATAACTTCACAGACTCCTCCTTGTTCAGGTAGTAAATAATTCAACACTAGTCTCCTATGGAGAACTACACTTGCCAGGGAATCTAAGGACTTGAATTCTCTTTAATGCCTGATCTGTGTTGGTGGCTAAGGTTTCTAAGGGTTTGAGTCAAGTGCCTTAGGGTTGACAGCAAAGCTGCCCCAGATTGCTGCTAATCCTATCACTGCCCTCATTTCTGCCAGAATTAATTCTATTGCTTGCTTACTTTTGGTATTCTTAGATCTATTGCGGTTATAGGCAGTGACCCCTGGTGGGTCAACAGTGCCCAATGTACATTCACCTCTGTTCCAAGTTCTTGACAGACAAAGGAAGGCTACTCCTAAAAGAACAGGTGATTCCCTAAAGAGTTGGGAGTGGTTACAGTTGTGACTTATTCCCATTCATGGCCACAAACAGAAGCCCTACAGGGTGTGATGTTTATTCTTTGCTGCCAGATTGGGTCTATAGAGATATTTTCCCCGTGTTCCAATGTGGATGTTCAGATAATCTTTGTTTCCTAGAAGTGGGCAGTACTTCCACCTTCCTGGACTGGACAGTTTCTCCTGTGTATGTTCTGATCCAAAGGCACCATGTATGTTGTCTTCTCACTTACAAGTGGAATCCCACTTACTGCTACCTTGGGAACTTGGCAACTAAAGTTGGATCAGTGCATCACAGGGAAGCTTCCACTTTTGTAACATGAACACAGATGTGAGTGCAAAATATAGAATCATTCATGTGTGGAGATACGGATATCTAACTTCCGAGGTCCAGGTAATAGTGCTAGAGGAGGGGTTCAGGTGGAATACATCAAGTTGGGGAGAACTGCACTTAAGTAGTAGGGTTTGATTATTTCAGGATTGCTATGGTTAGTTAGGAGGCCAGGGCAGGGATGGTCATAACATTTTCCAGATAAGCCATAAGATAGAACTCTCTATCCTAGGGATGTTGATGACAAATCTAGCAACTGTGAAGATGATTCCTTGATGCTATAATTTTTGAAATCTTTACTGTAGAGTTATATTCTCACCCACACTGGATCATGGTAATTGGGAGAGCAAACAGCATTAACAGTGACAACATGGTGTCCAGTTAGGAATTAGCATGGCCTCTATACCCAACAATGACAAAACAGGTGTTTCCCAGAAGTTGGCTAAAGCAACAGAAAAGAAGTTCAATCAAGAAGAAGAGAAAAATTAAGCTCCTATTTCCACCTACAGCATCATGTTACCACCTTTGGCTGATTGTTGAATCTTTTAAATAGGTACCAGAGGTCTTCCAAAAACTCAAAGATGTAGACCATGATGTTCTCCTTTTGTGCCTGTGACTCATAAGAAACAGGTTTAATTCTGGACAGGCATACCCAACTAGTTATTCCCTGAAGTTTAACAGTAGTGGGAGTACTCAACACCTGATAGTGGCCCTTCCATTTTGGTTGTAATTAATCTTCAGGGGATCTTTCTGTCCAAGTTTTCAGCAAGACTACATGTCCTGCTTGAATGAGGGGATGTTTCCATATGCTTGGAGGGCCTTTTGAACCTGGCTTAATTCTTCAGGCAATGGGGAAAGGGGCCAGGGCTTGTTGGATAAGGGGGAGGGGTTCCTGGCGTCCTTGGAGTGGAATTCTGTGCTAAAGAACTAGTGGGCCCCCCTCAAAACTAAAGGGACTGGGGACACTCTGAAGTGGGAGCAGAGACCTGCAGCTTCTTGGTGCGTGGGAGTATCATGAGCCAGACATTTTCTACAGCTAGCCCTTAGATTAGGATCCTGGTAGAGAGAAATAAAAGCCTGCACATAGAAAACTTTTCCCCATTTTATTTCCTTTTTATACAGCAAATCTAATTGTACAATATCATTATAATGTAAACAACCATGTCTAGAATAAATATGTTGATTCATCAGTTTTTACTGAATCCAAACATTATTGCAACAGTAAACAAGGTTTTTGTTTTCAGCTTAATAATTTGATAATGCTCCAATGGCCTAAAAGACACCAGAGTGGCGAGTCTTTTGGAATGCTTACTGTTGTCCACACGTCTAGTAAGGCTGACCACAAGGGGTTGTAGTTAGCCTAACTTTAGCAAATGCCTGCTTACTTTTCCCTTTTTATTTCCCTCTTTCTAGAGATACTAAGGTGTTTCAAAAGTGGATTATGAGCTTCAAATGGGTGGTTGGATGTTGAGCCTAAATGCAACAGCGAGTAAGGATTAGGTAGAGAGGCAGGTCAAACAAATGGAAGGGAGGGACTGTGGAAACGAGAAAGGGAAGAGGTAAACAGTGTTGCCCAAGGGGAGACCTCAGAGGCGCCAACCTGCTGGAGAGCCTATCCAGTAGCAGAGACACTGAAGAAAGTATTCACATGGCCAATTGCCTGCCACTGTAGATGGTTCTCTATCATGCCAGGGGCCTGGGAACTCCCAACTCCTTTGACCAAGAGTGGCTTGAGGAAACCAGTTGGAAGACAGCACACAGGAAAGGGTTAGCAACTTCCTATTAGGAAAAAACTTACATGACAGAAAAGGGCACATCCATACTCCCCTAGGGAGAGGGCTGTAACTCACATATCTCTCATAATCCTAGAAGGTATGTCAACACAAATTCTCCAGAGCATCTGGTGAGGTGACCAAAATATCAATGCTGAAAACTCAGAAGGCCTGAGTTTCAGGCAACAAGGGTCCCCTCACCAAATGCTGAAAACCCTGGGGCACCCAGAAGCTGGCCAACAGTGAATCCAAGACCAAGTTGGGGGTCACAAAACAACATGTAAAAACAGTGGGTACCTCTCGCAACCAAGTGTCCTGCCTTAATTGCCCCCATACAGTTAACAGAAAGTTAAAACCAAATGTAAGAATGTAAACATGTTAGGACTGAAAATAAAATAATTAATGGAACAATAAAATGGAGTCTGAAGAGGACTCAGGGAAGGGTTGACAAGAACGTGCTCTTACCAAAGGCTTTTATTTCCTAGTTCTTCTGATACTATGGGGGTGGGGGCAGAAGGGACAGTCACCCATCCACCAGAGCAGATATGGTGCTGACTGATCTTCCACATGGGAGCCAGGTGAAGATCTCCCCAGGATATCTCAGCTTGGGTGGGCTTGACTGCCACAATGGGCATGGCTGGCACAGAAGCCAGTAACCCATTGGTCTGCCAGTCAGAGAGGTAGGTGTCACGTAAGGCGGTGACACTATGGCTGCCCTGCCAGTGGGCTCAGCTGCTGCAGTGGGAGGGGCATGCCCTGTGTCAGTAACCCACCAAGCTGCTGGTGGGAGCTGTAGGCCCCACATCAGTGAAAATGATGATTTTGAAAAGAGACTTTGGTTCATGTTACAGCTCAGGTATTATAGCTAGGCTTCACTGCCTCTCCACTCCTGCTCCCACCAACTGCCATCCTGCTGATCACTGTCCCACTGACCATCTCGCTGATGACTGACTGCTGCTGGCCTATTGCCAACTGCTACCTCGCAGACTGCTGCTGGCCAGTCACTGATTTGCAGACTGCTGCTGGCTGTGGCCTGGCAAACTGCCATCCCTCAATTACTAACTGCCATCTCCCATGACACTGTCTTCTTTCTTCATGTCACATTGGGTTCCAATCTGATGCAAGGCAGGTGAGCCCCATAGTGGGGTTTAGCCCAGAAAGTGCTTGGCTTTGCCCAGGAAATAATTCAAGGGCAAACCAGAGGTCAAAGCAAACAGCTTTAGTGAAGAGGCCATGTTACAGCTCCCTCAGGGTTACAGATCCGTGACTGCCCTTGAAGAGCAGGTTTACTCCATAGGCAGAGAGTAGCCACTCAGGGCAGTTTTGCAGTCAAATTTATATCCACTTTTAATTGCATGCAGATTAAGGGTGGTTTATGCAGAAAAACCTAGGGAAAGAATAGTGACTTTTGTGTCATCAAGTCATTCCCTTGAAAAGTCTGGTAACCTAAATCAGCTAGAAGAAAAACGGTGAGAACAGCAACCTTCACTGCTCATTATACACTAATTATACTGCATTAGCATGCTGCAAAACACCCCCACCAGTGTTATGGCAGTTTACAAGTGCCATAGCTATGTCTGGAATTTACCCTCTCTGGTCTGGATGGGGAAAACACTTGATTCCAGGAGGTCCCTGCCCCTTTCCCAGAAAACTCATCAACAATCCACCTCTTATTTAGCATATAATCCAGAAACAGCAATAAGATAGCCAGCTAGCAGCCTATGTGGTAGCCTTGCTCTGCCTATGGAGCAGCTGCACTTTTGTTCCTTTACTTTTTAATAAGCTTGCTTTCACTCTACTCCAGTGGCTCATTCTTGAATTCTTTCCTGCTTAAAGCCAAGAATCCATTTGGCCTCCTGTGCTGAGCCTCAATTTTGGGGTTAGAGATGGCCCTTTAAATCACTATCATGAATGGAAATAAATGTAATTATATCCTTGCCTTTTTTGATATCCATGAATAAATGTGGCATGCAAGTACTAAGTATAAAACTAGAAAACATGAAAACATTCTTCAGAAAATTTAGAATAAAATTTAATTATTTCAGTGTACTTGGAGGTTTAAAATCTTAATATGCTAACAACAAAGGAAAATGTAAAAAGTTTTATGTTGTGAAAACTCATAAAAGTAGTGCATGACAATATATAAGACCAGCTACAGAATGGGAGAGCTAATTTACAATGTTATAACCTAGAAAGTAACAGAATCCATTATAGATAAAAAGTTCTACAGTTCTACTATTCCAAAAACAGAGAAACAACAAATAAAGGAAATATAATCAGGCAGTTCACAGGTTAGTAACATTATATGACCAAAAACATTGTAAATTGTGAGAATTCAAGATGAGATTTGGGTGGCGACACAGCCAAAGCATATCATTCTGGTCCTGGACCCTCCCAAATCTAATGTCCTCATATTTCAAAACCAATAATGTCTTCCCAACAGTCCCCCAAACTCTAACTCATTTCAGCATTAGCTCAAAATACTTCATAGCTACTAACTAGACATGGGGACAACAGTAAGCATTCTCATCCGAGACAAGGCAAGTCCCTTCCACCTACAAGCCTGTAAAACTAAAGCAAGTTAGTTACTTCCTAGATATAATGGGGGTACAGGTATTGTGTGAATACCGCTATTCCAAATAGGAGAAATTGGCCAAAACAAAGGGGCTACAGGCCCCATGCAAGTACAGAATCCAGCCAGGCAATCAAATCTTAAAGCTCCAAAATAATCTCCTTTGACTCCATGTCTTACATCGAGGTCATGCAGAGGCAAGAGGTGGGCTCCCATGGTCTTGGGCAGCTCTGCCACTGTGACTTTTGAGGGTATAAGCCCCTCCCAGCTGCTTTCACAGGCTGGCGTTGAGTGTCTGCAGCTTTTCCAGACACAGTGTTAACTGTTGGTGGATCTACCATTCTGGGATCTGGAGGATGGTGGCCATCTTCTCACAGCTCCACCAGTTGGTGCCCCAGTCAGGACTCTGTGTGGGGGCTCCAACCCTACATTTCTCTTTCACACTGCCCTAGCAGAGGTTCTCCATGAGGGCCTCACTTCTGCAGCAGACTTCTCCCTAGGCATCCAGGCATATCCATACATCCTTTGAAATCTAGGCAGAGGTTTTCAACCCCCAATTCTTAACCTTTGTGTGCTCGCAGGCTCAACATTATGTGGAAGTTGTCAAGGCTTTGGGCTTGCTCCCTCTGAAGCCATAACCCAAACTCTACATTGGCCCCTTTCAGCCATGGCTGGAGTGGCTGGGAGGCAGGGCACCAAGTCCCTAGGCTGCACATAGCACGTGAACCCTGCACGTGGCCCGCAAAACCACTTTTTCCTCCTAGGCCTCCAGGCCTGTGATAGGAGGGGCTGCTGTGAAGCCCACTGACTTGCCCTGGAGACATTTTCCCCATTGTCTTGAGGTATTAAATTTGGTTACTCATTACTTATGTATATTTCTGCAGCTGGCTTAAATTTCTCCTAAGAAAATGGGATATTCTTTCCTATTGTGAGGCTGCAAATTTTCTGAACTTTTATGCTGTGCTTCCCTTATAAAACTGAATGCCTTTACCAGCACCCAAGTTACCTCTTGAATGCTTTGCTGCTTAGAAATTTCATCTGCCAGATGCCCTAAATCATCTCTCAAGTTCAAAGTTCCACAAACCTCTAGAGCAGGGGCAAAATACAGGCAGTCTCTATGCTAAAACCTAAGAGTCACCTTTGCTCCAGTTCCCCCAAGTGCCTCATCTCCATCTGAGACCTCCTCAGCCTGGATTTTACTGTCCATATCATTATCCACATTTTGGTCAAAGCCATTCAACAAGTCTCTAGAGAGTTCCAAATTTTCTCATATTTTCTTGTCTTCTGAGCCCTCCTACTGTTACAAGCTCTGCTTGTTTCCCAGTTCCAAAGTCGCTTCCACACTTTTGGGTATCTTTTCAGCAGCACTCCACTCTACTGGTACCAATTTACAACATTAGTCTGTTTTCACACTACTGATAAAGACATACCTGAAGATGGGCAATTTACAGACAAAAAGGAGGTTTAATGGATTTATAGTTTCACATGGCTGGGGAGGCCTCACAATCATGGCAGAAGGCAAGGAGGAGCAAGTCACATCTTAGGTGGATGGCAGCGGGCAAAGAGAGAGCTTGTGCAGGGAAATTCTCCCTTATAATACCATCGCATCTCATGAGAATTATTTGCTAGCATGAGAACAGCATGGGATAGACCTGCCCCATTAATCAGTTACCTCTCACCAGGTCCCTCCCGCAACACCAACTATGCTTGGCTAAGTTTTTATTTTTAGTTTCACAGAGATGGGATCTCATGATGTTGACCAGCCTGATCTCAAACTCCTGGGTAAAGAGATTCTCCCTCCTCTGCCTCCTAAAGTGCTGGGATTACAGATGTGAGCCACCACGGCTGGCCTGCTTGTCTTAATATATCAAAATTATTCCATATAATCAGACAACCTTTCATGCGTTTACTAAGAGCCGTAGATTTCCCTGTCCAAGGTATCAGGTTTTTTCTGGTTACATTTCTCTATAATATACTCATAGCCCTGGACACACTCTACCTGTCTGATGAAATTCAAGTAACCTTTTCATTAGGTTTGACTTCCAAGTTATCTAAATGGGCCTCTAATAAACAAAAGCAATCATACTACAGGAAATTTTTCTTTATCTTTTTCATAACTAGCCTAAAAATCAAAAATAAAGATTGTAATGTTATGAAGGGAATTCCTGCATTGTCTTATTTAGGATTTTAATTACTTAGGAAAAAAGAGCTATAAGCTGGTTAATGTTTTTACATCCATGTAACTTTCTTTACTGCTGTTACTTAACAATGACCCCTGATTCCATTTGATTGTTTTGAGACTTCGGACATCTTTGGCAGGTTTCCTCAAGATTAAAACCTACATTAAGTGTTTTTAGCCTAAAGTTAACTTTGGGAATTTGAAAATGGACCACTGGAAACCCTCAAAAATATTGCCTCTTACTTTATAGAGCTTAAAAGTTTAGACTTATTTGGTAAAATATATGGAAGATATTTTCAAGTACTAAGTGAGGAAGATTTTTCAGTTACACTTATAGGCATATTATTGAAATTAATATTCCAAAATTATATAAATGCATGAAAATCCCTTATCAGTCATAATTTTGTTTTGTTAAATATCTTCTAAAGTTATATTCATATAAATATGTTATAAATGTAAGTATTCTAAGATTATATACAACTTATAAAAATCTCAGGGACCTGATGGGAAGCTGTCAGTCATGATTCTCGTTGTTATAAAATGCTACATGTAATAAATATAACCAAATTTTCTTGTTTGGGAACTTTTGTCAGATTTTAACCATATTTAGGCCCGGCACAGTGGCTCATACCTGTAATCCCAGCATTTTGAGAGGTGGAGGTGGGAGTATTTCTTGAGCCCAGGAGTTCAAGGCCAGCCTGGGAAACATAGTGAGACCATGTCTCTACAACAACAACAAAAAATTAGGTGAATGTGGTGGCATGTACCTGTGGTCCCAGCTACTCAGGAGCCTTAGATGGGAGAATGGCTTCAGACCAGGAGGTCAAGGCTGCACTGAGCCATGACCATGCCACTGTACTCCAGTCTGGGTGACATAGTGGGACTCTGTCTCAAAAAATTTAAAAAACAAAATTTAACTGTGATTCTAAGTTTTTGTCACTCAAAGCTATTATTTAAATTCTTCTTTCAAAGTATTTCCAATCAGCTGTACTTCAAAATTTCTGGTTATATTGGTAGGCACTTTCCAATGTGATAGACCCATTAAGGTAACTTTACACCTGTAACTAATCATATATTTAATGGGTTTTCTTTCATATTTGCTCTATTAAAGCTTGTCTCTGCTGGGTGGCTCACACCTGTAATCCCAGCACTTTGGGAGGCTGGAATGGGAGGATCGCTTGAGCCCAGGCATTGAAGGCTACAGTGAGCTATGATCACACCACTCCCTCCGTGATGAGAGAAGCCCTCATCTCAAAAAACAAAAATATCTCAAAAAACAAAAGCTTGTCTCTAATGTTATCTTTGGAGCACTAAACTACTTTTGGTTTCTTGTTTCCCAGTTATTGAATTGGTGTTTGTTCAAATAAACTCTTTAAAATTGTATTGTGCCTCAGTTTATCTCACTCAGTTTTGGCATCAGAAGTGAAATCCAAAGGTGACCCCTCCACCCCCAATGACCCCAGAGCATCAAGTGACCAGGAAAAAGGCACCTACTGGACTGACTGTACTCTTGCTTTCTTGCTGCATTTGGAGATCATGGGTAAGTCCCTCAGATTGGATCTCTACAACCTTTTATTCTGAGCAATTTATATTCTGAATTGAACCTGGAAGTTAGACTGGGTCTGAAAAGATCTTACAGTGGGTCCAGTATTTTTTCACTTTCTTCCAGACTGGGTCCAGAATCTAGATTGGATCTGGAGGTTGAACTGGGTTTGAAAAGAGCTGTACTAGGTCTAACAGGAGAAATCGGTGAGTAGGGTTTTGAGAAGACAGAGAATTATGGGTTCATCTGAGCCGAAGGAGTCTAGGACTCCTCCATCTGGGAATCCAGCTAATTTTATATTTAGAAATTATGGACTCAGCACCCGTGCTTCTCTAGAGAAGGGAATGCACCTTACCAAAGATAACTTAGAATTAAGTGACCACAATGTGGACATTTAAATCCAGACAAAATTATTCATTTACGGGGCCCACTAGAAGAGAAGGAATCTCAAACATCACAGAAACAATGGGATGCATTTTTTATCGGTATGTGGGGACTTCTGAAAAACTAAATGAATCCAAAACTGCCATTCTAAAAGACTCAATAGGCCAGGCATGGTGGCTAATGCCTCTAATGCCAGCACTTTGGGAGTATGAGGTGGATGGATCACTTGAGGTCAGGAGTTCAAGACCAGCCTGGGCAACATGGCGAAAGCCGGTCTCTACTAAAAATACAAAAAACAGCCGGGCATGGTGGGGGGCACCTGTAATCCCAGCTACCGGGGAGGCTGAGGCAGGAGAATTGCTTGAACCCAGGAAGCGGAGGTTGCAGTGAGCCAAGCTTGCGCCATTGCACTCCAGCCTGGGTGACAGAGTGAGACTGCAGCTCAAAAAAATAAGTAAAACTAAAATAAAAAGACTCAATATAAAAGGGAAATAAAGCAAATGAAAAAGTTAAATAACAAATTGATGGTGAAACTAAAACGTTTAGCTGTTGGCTGATATAACTCCCACAGCTCCTTCCCTTAACCTCCTCTATCCAGTTAATCTGAAACTACTAAGTCTTTAGCCCAGCTGGCTTTCCACCTAGAGGACAATCAAAGATGGAATTTAGACTAAGGCCTTCTGAAGTTAGGCCTTCAGATCAGCCACCTCTGAATTCTGTAACCACCTTAAGTCCTTGGTCAAAAACTGAGCTCAGACCCATAGCCAAAGCTTTTCCAAACCTCAGAGAAAATTCACCAACATTTACTGAGGAATTTCGAATCTTCGTAGGAGCATATGACCCTGGGCTTCCTGATTTGCCTCGGTTTATACACATGATACTAGGACTTGGAGAAGCAAATAAATGGACCACTATAGCAGCCTGGGATAAACTTGAGGACAGTATTACTGGTCCCTCAAAAGATACTCCTAGATTCCCAAAGGATGTCAGGAAAAACAACAACAACAAACAAACCCTCTTAAATGCTATTCCCATTGTCTTCCCACAAAAAATTGACTGGTCCATTATCCAGTCATGCAAACAAACAAAAGGGATAAACCAGTTCCTTATTACAAAGCTGGACTAACAATCTTAAATATAAAACCATTCTAGACTTAAAATACATAAAGGAACAATTCCTACCACAACTGTAATGCCCTATAGCCTTTTAAATAAGTAAACTCTTAACAGAGTTGGTGACAGATTAAAAAAACATAAGATTTGATAGAAAGTCATTGATATAACCCGATTGGTCACTATGAGTAAGCAGTTTGAAAGATGTTTAGAACAATAAAAAATGCTAAAAGAAAGAATAAACATTAATAAACGAATATCTTTACAAGTACAACAGCCACAGGAACAGACCTCCTGGTATATATTATAACTCAAAACTGAGCTGTCCTAAACAAAGCAACCCTGGGTGAACTCTGTACCTCGAGATGGCTGCATTCACTGTAAACAGTGAGGTCACTGGAAGACATGTCATTCACTCTTGGTATAGTCCTCTAATAGGCTGCCTCCTTTTCAACCACAGTTTTTCCATCAGAGAAAGTCCCCCAAGGGTTTGACAACAATCAACCTCGCAAGGTTGGAGGACCTGGATTCTCTGGCAAAGTATTTCCCATAAGACCTTTACTTGAAATTAAAAAAATTGTGAGTACATAGTAGGTATATATATTTTGGGGGTATGTACATATATACATGAGATGCTATGATACAGGTATGCAATGTAAAATAAGCACATCATGGAGAATGGGGTAATGCATCCCCTCAACCATTTATCCTTTGAGTTACAAACAATCCAATTACACTTTTAGTTATTTTAAAATGTACAATTAAGTTATTATTGACTATAGTCACCCTACTGTGCTATCAAATAGTAGGTCTCATTCATTCTATTTTTGTACCCATTAACCATTCCCACCTCTGGTAAGCATTGTTCTACTCTCCATGTCCATGACTTCAATTGTTTTCCTTTCCTTCTTTCTTTTTTCTTTTCTTTTTTTTTGAGACAGAGTCTCACCCTGTCACCCAGGCAGGAGTTCAATGGCACGATCTTGGCTCACTGCAACCTCCACTTCCGGGTTCAAACAATTCTCCCACCTCAGCCTCCTGAGTAGCTGGGATTACAGGTGCCCACCACCATGCCCACCTAATTTTTGTGTTTTTAGTAGAGACAGGGTTTCACCATGTTGCCCAGGCTGGTCTTGAACTCTTGACCTCGTGCTCTGCCCACGCTGGCCTCCCAAAGTGTTGGGATTACAGGCATGAGCCACCACACCCAGCCCAACTGTTTTCATTTTTAGATCCCACAAATACCTGAGAACATGTGATGTTTGTCTTTCTGTGCCTGGCTTAATTCACATAACATAATGATCTTCAATTCCATCCATGTTGTTGCAAATGACTGGATCTTTTCCTTTTTTATGGATGAATGGTATGCCACTGTGTATATGTAACATGTTTTCTTTATCCATTCACCTGTTGATGGATACAGTTTGCTTCCAAATCTTAGCTATAAACTAATATTTAGATGATGAAGAGTTTTGTGCACTATTTGTGGTTACTAGAGTCATTGTATTCACTTTAATAACAACTCTAATAAATCAAAATATCCTTCTGAGTAAAAAAATATTTCTGTGGTGGGTGTTTCAAATCACAGCTATGGAATCCCCATGTCTCAACCTGTCCAAATAATGCTTGAACCGTTTTAGAAAAACATGCTTTCCTAATATGTGATACTGCTCCAGAAATTTGCTGAAATGAGATTTACCCTCTGCATTGAGAGAACACATAGCATTCTGCTTCAAATGAGAAATCATCTTGAAATTTCCAGATTTTCAAGAACAGTAAGTTCTCTGTTCTCCACAGGCAGGAATTTATAACACTGACACTCAAATGTTGTGGAAAGTAAAAATTTCCTCCTGAAAGTTTCCCTTCTTGTTAAAGAATAACGATAATAATAAATGTTAGAAATAATAGTTTCTTTTAAAGACTAACTTTCTTCCAAGACTTCTTGCTTTTCGCTAATAAGTCTTTTTTAAGCCCTATCCTATGTAGCTGTCAGACATGAGAGAGTAAGTACATTCTATGTCCTTGTACTTTAACCAAGATACTTGTGCTAGACATGCTCACAGGCACGTAGTACATTCTGTGTCCTTGTACTTTAACCATGTATGTGTGCTGGACGTGCTCACAGGCATGTCCCAGATCACAGCCTATACCCCTTCCTTATTTGGGAATGTTATTAATTTTCTAAGTCCTTCAGGAGCAACTTCCTCTATTCCTTTGTTCTCATTGCCTTTACCTATTTAGAAAAGTTTTAAATTATTAGCCAATCCGGTTCAGTTTGGATTGTGAGGTCTGGCTCCAACCAATGGAGATCCGACACAACAGTAAGGACCCAATGTGTAAGGAATAAATATGCTTGCCTTTCCTTTGTTTATTGTGCTTTTGTGGCTAGACTGCTGACAGACAGCATCCTTTCTACAGAAAGAAAAATGGCCTTGCTGAGAGAACTTTTTGTCTGAATGTTAATTTTTCCTTGTGGTACTAAGAAACAAGCATTTTACTTATAACAGATGTGCAAAAACCCTGACCTTTCTAAAGTACTCAAATCTCGTGGGTGTTCTCCATAAGAAAAAAGTCTTAAACCTATAACAAACTAAAAAGACTATTCCAAGCCATTGCCTAACTTTTCCCAGTCTCCAGTAAAATTGGAGGCAATTCACCACTTATAGCAGACTCACTTAAATGAGGACTTGTAATTCCTTGCCTAATCCCTACAACATTCCAATCCGACCAATCAAAAATCTAATGGACAAGTTGGGGATTTGGTCAAGGTTTATGTGCAGTAAACAAAATTGGAATCTCAAAATTTCCTGTGGTCTTACATCCAAAAACCAAACAGAGAAAAATCGAATGGAGCCAGGTCTTTATGGTGGTCACTATCACCACATCCCAGTGCTCAGAGCTTCTACCACTCTCCCAGGAAAGCCCCATTTGCGTGGTGAGTCCTCTTTTCATGCAGTCAATAACCTCACCAATCATATATGCTAATCAATCTTACCATCTCATCGACCATATAATCCAAAGGACCCACCCTGAATAACCTGGATATAGAATCAGGGAACATAATTGGCTTTCTGTAATTGGATCCACACAGTTTACCTGAAGAGAAATTGTTCAAAAAGGCTAGCCTTCTTTAGATTTGGCTTGACAGGACCCAAGTTATTCAGGTGGGTCCCTTGAATTATATGTTTGATGAGATGATAGGATTGATTAGCATATATAGTTGATGGGGTTATCAACTGCATAAAAAGAGGGCTCATTACCCAAAAGGTGCTTTCCTGGGAGAGCGGAAGAAGCTCTGAGCACCAGAGTGTGGTAACAGTGACCTCCATAAAGACCTGGGTCCATTGGATTTTCCTCCATTTGGTTTCTGGTGAGTACTGGAGAAATTTTTACCAGGGCAGACAGTCCCTGTTTATTCTGTCAATGAATTTTAACGTGAAAATGATCATTTAATTGGACTATGGGTATTTCATGGCAAGCTCTCTGAGGGGAGTTTAGGTTACTGTGGACATGGAATTTATCTCAAATTCTAGTTTATATGTAATGACCAGAGGAAAACTTACCTAACCTTGGCACACAGGAGTTGATTTCTCTGGGCTGGAAATGTTGGTTCATGCCTGTAATCCTAGCACTTTAGAAGCCTGAGTCAGGAGGATCACTTGAGGCCAGAAGTTGGATACCAGCATGGCAAACATAGTGAGGCTCATCTCTATAAACAAATTTAAAAGCCAGCTGGGCGTGGTGGGGACTCATACCTAAGGTCCTAGCTGCTCAGCAGGCTGGGGCAGGAAAATCCCCGTGAGCTCAGGAATTAGAGGTTATACCAAGCTGGGATCATGCCACTGCACTCCAGCCTGGAGGACAGAGTGACCCTGTTTCAAAAATAAAACAAAAGGGTCCATTTTCTGCAATTAGATTAGTGGAGGAATGCAGTACTTAAATAAATATATTAGGTTGAGATTCAGAGAATGGTTCTCTGAGGAGAGACATTTAAATTTAGATTTTGGGAAAGGAAGAAGGAAGAAAAAATCTGTGTGGATTGGGGTGGATGTACATGTGGAAGAAGGGTGATAGTAAACAGGGAACAGATAAATTAATGCTTAATTGTGATTGTGCAATTCTTAGTGTGCCTGTAAAAGATTGGTTCATCGATGACTGGTGGTGTCATTAACTAATATTGGAGACTAGGGGGTGTATTTTTATATGGTTTTCTGGGGAAAGTAATGTCCTGAGACATTTCATTGTCTGCAGCTATGCAAGTAGAAATGATCTCAGAAGTAGAATCCAGACGACAATCTGTCACTGCCAGTTTGGAGATAGCAACGGAAGAAGTGGAAGCAATTGAATTAACGAGTGAGGGTGCCAAGATAAAGTAAAAAAGAAGAGAGAAGAGAGTCTAGGATGGAATTCTGGGTCATTTCTATAGTATCGTTTGTACTCTTTGCAGAGTACTTAGGAGAGCAGTGACTACAGAGTAGTTTAAAACAGTGGCATGAAAATGGGATCATAGTTCAGTTCTTTTTTGTTCCAAGTAAAAGACTAAGGAACACTCGTTAGGTATTTTATGGGAAGATTATTGATGTTGTTAGCAAAATATATCATGAACAGACCATTGATGGTCTTAGAAAGTCACAGGGTAAGAGGGCATGAGAAAATGTCACCATTTCAACTTTCTTATTTTCAGCTCAACTGAGGGAAGGCACAGGAAGCAGATACTAGAGAGAAAATAGGTTTAGATGAGGGTTTTGTTTCAAAATGGAAGCAATACAATAGCTTCATGATGATAGACTGAGAAGAGTGGGCGGGATGGTAAAGAAGATTCCCTGTAAGTGGTAACATGAAGCTCCCAAGGGCGAGAGGGAGAGTTGGAGTTTAACTGTATCAATTAAACGTGCCAAGGGAAGAAAAGACTTCAGTTTATGGGCAAGAAGCAGTAGTGGATGGGTATGTATTAAAGTATAGCTGTAGACTTTGTGGTAGTGAGCTAAGCTAATTTGTGAGAAAATTTAATTCATCTTTGTAGCAGGAAGAAATTCCATCTGCGTAAAGCATGATAAACGTAAGTATGTGCACGATGCAAAAGCCATGAAGTAGATTTGATGTATTTATGGAGCTACAATAATTTAGATAGCTAGATACAGTGATTGCCAGATATATTTGAGAGTTACTGGGAATTGTGTGTCTAGATTATGCCAGAATCAATCTCCTAATCATGTTTTCTGTCAGAACTGGCTACTGAATAGGAAAAAATATGAAGCCACTAAGACTGGTGTTTAGATCCAGAGTAAGATCAGATAGTATGAGGCAGTGAGAGGTCAAACGGACAGGTAATTTTTACTTTTTATTTTTATCTGAACCTTAGGTGAAAGGAGTGAGTTAAGGCTACGTCAAGAACTCTGTCAGAGAGTGCACCGATCACCCACCTGAACCTGTGAAGGGAGGAAACTGCCTGAGACTCCCCACCTCAGACGACACTGTTGTGCGAGCGTCGAGGGGCAGGATCTTTGGCCCTCACTGCCACATCTGGAACAAGCAACGGTTCTGGTCTCTCATCCAGCACCGAGCCAGCCTCTATTATTAGCAACACTGCTGACTGAAGAGGAACGGGTTAGAACAGCTAAAAGGAAAAGGCTTCTACAGTGTTCGCTTAGAGAAGTGTATGGCCCCGGAAGAGAGCAATCAGAAGAGGAGAAGCCAGAGCATGTGACTTGTTCACTGGAATTTGTTTGTGGGGAGCCTATTAGATGTCTGCCATGCAAGCACTTCTTTCATCTTGACTGCATACACACATGACTGCTGCAATCTTTCACGTCTCTACTGCAGGAGGCCGGTTGGTGCTGTGCTGTCTTCATCCTTGCGGCCAACTGGTGACTTCAATATAAGCTTAAGTTTTGATGGTCTTGATTTTTCATGACTAAGCCAAAGAGCCAGGGTATAAAAATTATGATGATGCACAAAAAGTCGTCTAAAATTTTTTAAATACCTGCAGATGCTGGAATATAGTAAGTGACCTTTTAGAAACTTACAGGGAAAAGTAGGATGATTTATGTACAGCTTGACCCAAAGTTTATAAATACAAGTGCATTTAGATTTCATTTTTGCTCTAGTACATAAGAATTGTGTAACATGTTGCAGAAGCTGTATTTGTTTTAATTGTGTGTGAATATTAGGGAAAAAGTTGTGGTTATTTTTACTAAATGAAATAACTTCTCCCCAGAGCAAACCCTTAACTAAAGTTATTGGCATTTACCTTAAGGTTTTTTAAACAGCTGCACTTAAATGTTCAAACTTTCAAAAGGCCCTTATGTTTTTTTCTCCATCATTTTATGAAAAGAAGTTTAACTTTTTAAATGTCTCAGACATCCAATCAAGTTTTTAAAAGGGGTGCATCCCACACAAGAAGCCCAGATGAGTTTGATATCTGTGTAATCAGGATAATTCTCCAGGAATGTAGCGTTAATTAGGTTTATTTTCTGTGTTATATGCTTAAGAGGAGGACAAAATAGAAGTCTCATTTGCTTAGAGAAGTTGAACAGTGAGAGACATTAGAAGAACAAAGAGACATTTCCGGTATAACCTGTCTCTGTGTTTTGTGTGTGTGTGTATGTTGTTTTGTTTTGTTTTTCAGTAGAGAAGGAGTCTCACTATGTTACCCAGGCTGGTCTTGAACTCCTGAGCTCAAGTGATCCACTTACCTTGGCAACCCAAAGTGCTGGGATTACAGGCATGAGCCACGCTGCGCAGCCTCTGAAATCTGCCTCTGAATCTAATTCACTTCACTGTCTCCAGTTTTGAGTCTTCCACTAAACTAGAAGTGAGCTAGCCTCATTTTATTTCTATTTATTTTATAATGGCTACATAATTTTGAAACCATTTTTCTACTGTTAAACACTATGCTGTCTGTGGGAGAAAAGGGATAACTTTATTTTCTATTAAAAAAAAAACTGAGGGTATTCAAATAGAAAAGGAGGAAGTCAAACTGTCTCTCTTTGCAGACGACATGATTGTACATCTAGAAGACTGCATTGTCTCAGCCCACAATCTTAACAAACTGATAAGCAACTTCAGCAAAGTCTCAGGATACAAAATCAATGTGCAAAAATCACAAGCATTCCTATACACCAATA
>CAUYQU010046670.1:0-24702 GCA_963574635.1 Cheracebus regulus
CTGAGATTCGTAGCGCTTTTTTGCCTGGGGATCTCCTGGGCCAGCTCCCTGATTCAGTCCCCCTTTTAATCTGCCTTCCCGTAGCTCCACTCGCCAGTTAAAAGGGCACACAGACCAGCGTATTTTGTACGGAGACCCGCCGAGCCGCGGTGCCGGCAAAGCAGCTGCGCCGGCCGAAACAGCCGCGCCGGCCAAAACAGCCGCACTAGCGACCCGTGGGGCTGCTCCGCCTGGGAATCTCCTGGTCTAGGGGTAATAAAAATCCGTCTGGAAATTCGGCGTCCACTCACCCTCTGCACTTTCACTGGGAGCTGCAATCCTGAGCTGCTCCTAATCCGCCATCTTGCCTTTTTCTCTCGAGAGATTTATTTTAATGAATTGGTTTATAAAACTGCAGAGGTGCAAGTCCAAAACCCGCAGACTAAAAATCCAGGGAAGAGTTGCTGTCTCAGTTCAAAGGTGGCCTGCTGTTCTCAGAAGTGCTTCTTGCCTGGGGGAGGTAATAAGAGTCAGGACTTTAATTGATGGGATGAGGCCTATTCACATGATGGAGATAAATCTGTTTTACTCAAAGTCAGCTAATTTAAATGTTAATCTTATCCAAAAAAATACCTTCACAGAAACATTCAGAATGATGTTTGTACAAGTTATCTGGGTCATATGGCCCAGTCAAGTTGACACATAAAACCATTGCATCTCCATATCCCAGTCGAGGCCTCTGGCACCATTCTGTCTTGTGGCAATACCCCTTCACCAGATATCTGTGCAACACCCTTCCTCTTTCCCCTCCTTCAGGTTCCCTTTATCCCCATCCTGCATCCCTGTGGTACCCATCACAGTCACTTGTTTTTGTTTCTTTGTGTGTTTGTTTTTGTTTAGTATTCACCTTCCCCCACTAGAATGAGACAGGAGAGGTTGTCTATTTTGTTCACTGCTGCTGCCCCACATCTTGAAAAGTATTGGTACATTACAGGTGATACAGGAGTCAAAAGGAATTATTCAGGCAGATAGTGAGGGTAAGAAAGTCCTCAGTAAGGTTTTCCTTTTAATGAAAAAGCAGCCCCGAAATCATTTTCTTTTCTAACGAAGAGCAGCCTGTAAAATCGAGCTGCAGACATAGAAGCTTGCATGGGTGAATGCTGGCAGCTGTGCCAATAGGAAAGGGGCTACCTGGGCTAGACGTGTCCAACATGCTGGCTTCATCTTCCCTTTTCCTTTCCAACCACATGGGCAGTAGGGAGCAGACAACATTGGGCAGCCAACTGGAAAGTCCATTTGCATAATAAGATTAGGGTGGCGTGCACAGCTTCCCTGCATGCGATGTAAATGTCACACCTGGTCCAGCCAATTTGTGGGCCCCTTATAAATCAGACACTGCCTCCTCAAGCCTGTCTGTAAAATCCATTGCACTCTTCCATGGGCTGGAAGTCCCTGTTCAGGCATCCTTCTCTTTCCCTGGAGAGAGAGCTATTCTCCTTTATCTTTCTTTCTTTCTTTCTTTTTAATTTTATTATTTATTATCATTTTTTGAGACGAACTCTTACTCTATTGCCCAGGCTGGAGCACAGTGGCATGATCTGAGGTCACTGCAACCTACACCTCCCTGGTTCAAGCAATTCTCCTGCCTCAGCCTCCCGAGTAGCTGGGATTACAGGTGCACACCACCACACCCAGATAATGTTTTTTGTATTTTTGGTAGAGACGGAGTTTCACCATATTGGCCAGACAGGTCTCAAACTCCTGACTTAGACAATCCGTCCGCCTCGGCCTCCCAAATCTCCTTTCTCTTTCTTTTGCCTACTAAACCTCCGCACTTAAGCTCACTCCTTGTGTGTGTCCGTGTTCTTAATTTTCTTGGCAAAAGGCAACAAACCTCAGGTATTATCCGAGACAAAGATTCCACTTCAGGGTCACTCAATAAGCCTTCATATATTTATGGAATATATTGTTTTTTAATCAATTCATTGATTATAAGGAGATGCATAATCTCTACAATAAATGAAACAGCTGTGTTTTATACAAATGCTGAGGAGCATATCAGATAACTCTTCAGTATAACATACTGTCACTGTCTTCCACAAGGTTCATCACTCAATCTATGTAAAAGGTGTCTTCCAAATGGAACACTGTTAGAAGCTCTGTACTTCCCTGATAATTTATTGCCTTATCTTAAATACTTTATATGAGCTCAAATCATAGTGATTGGTTGCAAAAGTAACAACTCCAACGGGTTTAAGCAAAAGCCTGACTGTATTACCTTATGTAAGTGGAAAAAATCAAAGAGTCAAAGCTGGTTTAAAAATGACTAGATTCAAGACTACAAAGAATGTGGTTAGGAGTTAGCCTCAAAATCTCCAAATCTCAGTGCCATTTCTCATTCTGTCCTGAATCAATTCTGCCTTTGTGGTGTCACAGTGGCCAGTAGCTCTAGGCCTGCATTCATAAACCTCAAAGTCTGGTCGAAAAAGAGAAAACACGCTTTTGTTCCTCCACAATCACTTCAGGATTTGCTCTGATTAAAATAATTAAAATTTTTAAATTAGATGTCTATCTCTTAAAAATGTCTGTGTGTTTATATAAAAGGCAAAGCACAAATGAGCCAGGCCTGGGTCACATTTCCACTGCCAGGACTGGGCATTGAGCCAGCTCTATCAAAGATGTATCGTCTTGTAGAATGAGTAAGAAGTGGATTTTTTTTTAAATAAACTTTTTATTTCAGAATAGTTTTAGATAGAGAAAAATTGCAAAGACAGTACAGAGAGTTCCCACATATTGTGTACCCGGTTTCCACTTTGCTGGGTTCCCAATTTCCATATATTTGTTCCAATCTGTTCCCAATTTCCATATATTTGTTCCAGTGATTGAACTAACATTGATACATTATTATTAACAAGTGTCCATACTGTATTCAGGTTTCTAAAATTGTATATAATGTCTTTTCCATTCTAGGACCCCATCCAATATATCACATTACATTTAATCATCATGCCCTCTTAGGTTATTCTTGTCTGAGACATTTTCACACGTTTTTGACAACCTTGATAGTTTTGAATAATATTGATCAGGTATTTTATAAAACATCTCTTAGCTTGGCTTTGCCAGATATTTTTCTCATGATTAGACTGGCATCATGTCTTTTAGGGAGGAACATTACAAAGGAAAATTGCCATTTCAAAACATTGTATCACAGGTATGTCCAATCAACATAACACTGATAATGTTAACCTTGATCACCTTACTAAGGTAGTGTTTGTGAGGTTTTTCCACCATAGAGTCACTTCCACCTAATTTCATACTGTACTCTTCTGAAAGGAGTTATTATGTGTGTACCCTCAGTGAGTAGGGAGCTATGCTCTACCTCTTTGAGGATAGAGTGTCTATGTAAATTATCTGGCCTTCTTCTGAATGAGATATTTGCCTATTCTCCCCAACTTATTTATGTATCCAATCATTTGTTCATAGCAGTATAAACTTGTGGATATTTATTTTATACTTTGAGTTATAATCCAATGCCACATTCTTATTTGATTGTTCCAATTGTTCCAGCTTTGTCAATTAGGCTCTTTTTCTTCTGGCCTCTGTATGGCTTTGGCATATCCTAACCTTGTGGGGTTTTTTGTTTTAGTATTTTCTTATTTTCTGACACTATACAATGCTCTGGTAGTGGAAGTTTAGGGACAATAATCAGAAGTATGGTAAATTATAATATAAAAAATTACAACTTAGGCCAAAGACAGGTATCAAGTCCTCTATAAATAGAGCAAGAACATGTCTGTGAACTGAACTCAGATTTGAATCCATAATTTAAAACATTTTGTTTTGTTTTTTCTACCAGAAAATTCTGACTTAGAGTCTCATATTATATATGCCATTGAATTATTTTTTAAATTTATTTAAGAAATACCTTTACATAATTAAGCACTGAGGGAGACATTCCAACTCAAATGCTAAGGTCCATATTGACTGTTTTTGTTTCAGTTCACATATCCATTTCAATCTTTTACATAGAGGATTTTAAATAGGAGCTCACTTGCCTAAGCCAGCATTAAACAAACAAACAAACTTTCTTATTCATGTTTAAGTTTTCATATAACTCAAAGCCTTAATTTTTTTAGAAAATGTTGTATTCCATGTCAGATCCAAAATCATGGATTATCCCAGTTTGACAGTAAACTATCCGTTTTATTACATCAATCCCCATAAAATAGTTTCTGTTCTGGATCCTAATGTGTAAATGCTTATTGTAGTAGAGCAAGGATAAGGCAGAGAGTGAGAAATTTACGTGCCAAGACTACTTCCATGAAGATGATGATGGACTTGGTCTTGATCATTTCTCTAAAACTCAGTCCCTTCCTGCGTGTCTTCATCCAGTCACACTGTGTCTCCTATAAATGATTCAGGCTTTAAAATGACTATTTATCTTAATAGCAATCCCTCAATCTAAAATCACTTTCTCTCAGTACCATATATTTACAGTCTCTTAGCCAAAGACTATTCTTCCTTAGAAAACATCTATCATCTACAAATAAAATACTTTCTAGCTTAATAACATCCAACTGTATTTTTCTATGTTGAAAGTATTATTATTGTCTGTTATAATTGCCTACTAGTTCCGGAAAGTTCTTAATCTTTTATTATGGAGCCAGTAGAAAGATAAAAGGTACATCTCTAATTTCCTGACTAGTGGGATTGTTTTCATAGAAATCTGTGTGAGCTTTGAGAGGGCTGTTAAGTTCTGTGTATGTAATATTCTCACAACTGCATAGAACTCACAGGTCATGTTTCCCAGTATCAGCAACCTATAAGTGTCTAGCCATTCTTACAGCCACATTCCAAAATACATTCTCTGTGCCATTCCTCTTTTGTGTGTTTCTGTTTCTGAGTATCTTTACATAAAACCCTGATTGATAACTTTACAGCTCTTCACATCCTCTGTGTGATCTGTTGACAATTTCCACTGAATTAATGACTTCAAATGCAATTTCCATCCACAGCCAACAGGTATAATCTTTCTATTTCTTATGTCCATCTTTGAAGAGGTTTACCAGAGCAAGGCAGTAAAAAGGCAGTGATCAAAGAATAGATAAATGTGTGTGTGTCTGTGTGTGCATGTGCATGTGCGTGTGTGTGTGTGTGTGTGTGTGTGTAACTGACACTTTGAACAAAACAGTATCATAGTATGGGATCTAAAAAAATAATTGTTATCTTCTACTTTCAGTTGGATCCCTTAGCAATAGACATACTGAGAGGTAGAGAGGTTAAACTACTCTCACTCTTGAATAAAATATCAGAGCAATCCCATGCTTCCCCCATCACCTAAGAGTGTCCATAGGAACTTAAAGTTACAAATACAATTTTAATTAAGTATATAAAATTACAAAGCCCAGTGTAACAAACAAATCCTCAAAATATACTCAGGTGGATAGTCACCTGTGGAGGGGTTTTGGGGTGGGACGGGATTGGAAACAGATATTTTTAGTAAATTCACCATCTCTTTTAAAAGCTTCTTCCAAAATGCAGAGTGAATATAAATGACACATAATATTAGAATGTGCAAACCTGAAGAGGATTAGTAAATGATGTAATTTCTAGAAATTTGAAGCTAGCAAAGAAACTTGAAACAAAGTGAATCATCCCATTCTATCTTCCTCACCCTGCTTAAAATTTTTCAGTAACTCTTTTCTATCCAGATAACTAGAGTCATCTTGTCTAGGTTATACAAGATATGGCATAATTTGGCTCTTGAATTCCTTCCTAGCTTTGCTTTTCACTGAAACTTCCTTTGTATCCACTTGCCGTATAGAATAACCAGCAGTTCTCAGAACTCACAATGATATCTCAAAGCTGTCATTTTCTGTCATGCTGTTTCCTCTACTTGGAATCTGTCACTTCTAATGCAGCCATTACAAATCTCATGTTATTTTTACTGGATATTTAGAGACTTGCCTCTCCCATTGCATTCTGTTTCTTCATCTTTTATGTTTTTTTCTTTTTCATTGTTGTATCCTAAGTGTCTAGCGAAGTACATATCAACCACCAGATGTAAAATAACTGCTTATTAAAGGGACAATTGAATCCAATCTGTAATTAAAAACATAAACTATGACCAAGCCAATGAGTATAAGAAAGAGGGTCATAACAAAACAAAATATCAAAAGTCATATGACACATGTAATGATATACACACTTAGCTATTGATATTAGTGGTGACAATTATGCTGGTAGTAGGTTGTATGCAGTATTCTCCCAAAATGTATGTTCTCCTAGAACCTCACAATGTGATTTTATTCAGAAATAGGGGCTTTGTAGATATAATTAGTTTAGTTAAGATAAGGTCACTCTGGATTAAATCTCATAAGTGGTGGGTCCTAAATCTCATGAGTGGTGTCCTTGTAAGAGGACAAGAGATATAGAGGCACAGAGGGACAAAGGCCATATGAAAACAAGGGCAGAAATTGGCATGGTACAGCTATAAGCCAAGGACCATGAAGGAATTCCTGGAAAGGACCAAAAGCTAGAAAAAGAAAAGAAAGGATTCTTCCCTAGAGCATTCAGAGAAAGCATGACCATACCAACATTTTGACTTTTGACATCTAGCCTCCAGAAGCATGAGAGAGTAATATTTCTGTTATTCTAAGCCAGTCAGCTCAGGATAATTTGTTATTGTAAACCCCAAGAAAACAAATAAAATTCCTAAAAGGTAATTTAAATAATGATTATAAGTGATTAATATAGATTTCATGATTAATCTAAATTTTTCTCACATTTTTGTTCATGTCATGTATAAACGACATTGTTGAATGATCTTTTTGGTGATAAGAACAGTTTAGTCCTTAGTTTTAATTTGAACCCTGGCATCCACATTTCTTACAAGCCAGGCATTTCAGACCAGATCAGACATGTTCGGGGTGGTATGTCATAGACACAAGCCAGACGTTTCAGATCCTTTCCCTAACAGCACAATTTCTGAATCCAAAGCTTCACTACAATGCCTAGAGTGGAGTTTCCTTATTTTCCTTTACCATAAATCCTCAGTCTGCTATCTCGTGGGTATTTCTATCTTGAAAGTCTTTTTTAAAATAAAAATCTGCTCCATACTTCTCTGAAATGCATACTTTTCAAACTCATCTTTATTCCCAAAGCTGCTTATTCCCTTTCCTTTCTCCTGCAACTGACTTTGTAGTTAAAACCATTGTATTACCCTTTTTTTTCCCAGTAATCCCATGCTGTTATACACTTGAAAGGCTGAAGTACCCTATAAAAGAGTCAGGGAATAACAGAAGAGAAAGCAAAGGGGAAAATGTGTATAAACTGGAAGTTTTGATGAAGATTTGTTAAAATCATAAGTTTGAAGAGAATTGCCCTCTTTATCACCAACACTGCTACGACAAAGTAATGAGAAGTATGGAGGGTCTTGTTGCTCATTGAATGGCAAGCTTAGAGAAATCATGCTGCTATGAGGAGGCACTTAGAGGAAGGCTCACTGGGTGCAGGAGCAGACTTCAGCTTTGTTAATGATAGATTGGGTATTCAGATCCACCCTTCTGCTTAGAAAACTAAAAAGGTAGGAAAAAATGTAAGAGCTCATGAGACAGTAAGAAATTAGAGATCTGAAAATCAAGTGAGTGATGGGGTTCAGGATACATTATCCCAAAACATGGCAATTTGGCATTTGAGAAAACAGAAGAAGCAGGAAGATCTCTATCATCTTCCCCTGGCCCTTCTCCCCTGAAGCAGAGCATTAAATTCCTTATTCTAGAAGGGCCAACCATATACCCAGAGGTGCTGCTTAATAGTAATGGTGAAAATCTTTCCTGCAGTAAGTTGTATGTAGTACCCTCCCAAAATGTGTGTTCTCCTAGAAATTCAAAATATGACCTTATTCAGAAATAGAGGCTTTGTGCAGATAATTTTCTTAGTTAAGATGGGGTCCTTCAGGATTAGATTGGATCCTAAATCCCAGGTGTAATATACTGAATAAAAGGACGGGAGATATAAAGGTACAGAGGGACTGAGGTCATGTGAAAATGAGGGCACAGATTGGAATGGTGCAGCTGTAAGACAAAGACCACAAACGAATTGCTGGAAAGCTCCAGAAGCTAGACAGAGGACAGGAAGGATTCTTCCCTAGAGCCTTCAGAGGAAGCATTCCCATGCCAACACCTTGATTTTGGATTTGGAAGGATAATCCAGTCATCCTTATCTGGAAGATACCAGCACACAAAGAAGAATCTGAACACAGACCTCCAATTTATTACCATTAGATCATAACCCCTTTATCTTACAATCATATTTCTCCATGACTGTTCACTTGTTATCAATCCTAAGCATAAAAAACCACATGTTTACTTGTCTCTTTGTGTATTCATTTCCTTATGGAAGCTCTAGTGTTATGTAAAACATATTAAATAAAATTTTATGCTTTTTTTCTTGTTAAGCTGTCTTTTTAAAAAATATTGTCCTCAGCCATGAACCTACTGATAGACAAGGAAAAATAATTATATCCCCTCTGCAAGGGGCAAAAATCACAGGGACAATTCTGACATTTGAAGTTGTTTGGGGCTGCACTTTAAGAAATTTTAAGTGCAGAAATTTTAAGTGGTACATTTTAAGAAATTGCTGAGGTTCATCTTTATTATGATCCCTGGCTTTGGAGCTACCATCTTTTCTTAGATCATTTACTTTCAACACAGGTTATGGAAAACAGAATGCTGTTTGAGAGGAGGTTACTTTCTTGTTCCTGGAAATGACCATATATCAGCCACCTTCTAAAAGCTACTTATGATCCCAAAGAAGGACATTTTTTGGGAGAAAGGGGAAGACAAAAGTAGAAAAAAATATCTGAAAATAAAATACTAATTAATAGATTACATTATAATATCATATCTCATTATTAATTCAATTTATAAAAATTGACATGTCAATACTTGCTTTTTAGGAAGAATATAAACTGTGACATTTACTTCTGTAAAACCACAAATATCCAGATATACTACATAAATGCAGCACTACTGTGGACATACCATATTTTTTAATAGTCCACAGATTTAAGCACATTACCAACCTTAAAGCTTACACTAAAAATTATTGGTTGAATAGAAAGAAAAAAAGGCATTTATGTTTGTAATTATTTCATAAACCACCAAAAGGTGGCATCAAAATCTCAAAAAGTAAAGATCAAGTAGACTGAGTCCATTCACAAACCCACCAGAGGAGCCCTACTGGGGGCATTGTAATGACTTCTTGACACCGTTTCAGAAAAGGACATGGATTCATCAGGAATCCAATTTGTTAAAGGTTAATAACATTGAGCATCCGACTGCAGAGTCCTGTTAAAATAGGATTTAGAAAATGTAAGGATAATTTAGATACTGATGAAAGAGAAGCTAAAGAATGTCAAGTTTAGGTGTTGCTTCTTTGGTGAGCAGTTTCTATTAAAAGATCATAGCAAGGTTCTGAGTATAGCGATTAGGAAAAGGATGAAACTCTAGGACCACCACTCTTTCACCAAGTGAGAGACAAGACAAGCATGCCACTGACATCTTCACATTTTGAAATAAGATGTTTATTTATTTTCTGACATCCTGTTGAAAAACTATTTGCTCTTGAATTTTCTCCCCTGAATTACAAAAAAAAAAAAAAAAAAAAAAAAATGGTGCTCTTAAAATGCAAAATGGGAGTTGAAGCTGATAGGACTCAAGATTTTTGCCTTTAACAACAAGTTAACAATTAGCAAGAGGTATCACCTGTACTGGGAAAATCTGCACAGACGATTTAGATCATTTTCAATTGCTTCTAAATAAAATATCAGGGAACATATTCAAAAATAGAGAATCAGTTGATCTTAATATCAAACTTGCAGTCCAAAAAGCAAGATAATGTATTCTACAACTACTCAAAACACTTAATTGCAAGTGTGCATTGATGTTGGAAAAACAATACTAATATTGTCTTCTATTATTAAATAATATTAATGTTTAAAAATAAACACAGAAAAAGATACAGAGTTTGATATAGCAACTGACTTCAATTACTATTCAACACATTGACTAAGCACTACTAAAATTTTGCTAAGCAAACCCTATTGAATAGCTGTCTTAAAAATGCTTCAATCAATAAAAAAAGGCAAAGTTTGCTTGACTTGCAGTCAAATTCTAATTCTACTTTCACTTTTTCTACAGGCTAAATAATTACAATTAAACACTGATTAATGCTGTGTGTAATGAGAAATTAAGGCATTCTTCTATTTTCTCCCCAACCCAAAACAAAACTTAGCTAAAATATATTTCATTGTTGACAGGAAAAATAGAACAGTGAGCAAGTGTTTTTCTAAGTTAAATGCTACTCATTTTAAGTTCTTTCTTTTTACATCTTGATTCAGAAATATAAAACCCATTAATAATTTTTTCAGAATTATACATGTTTTAAAAGTGTATTTTAGCTATTTTATTCTGAAGAGAAAGTAATTATATGTTTTTGAATCATTCAAGATATTATTTTTTGAAAAAATCTATAATAAAACAGAGCCTTTGGAAAAGCTGATGCAATTTTTAAATAACATATTTACCTTCCATTATAGTTCTTCCTACTACAACTGATTTAATCTCATTGTTTTCCTTAACTACAAAATGATTTTAGCTGGTATGCAGCTGAGAGAAAAAATGTGGGTGATTTTGAAGACCAAGTTTATCTGTTAAAGCAACAACTTTAATTATCGCAAGAAAATGTTTAGTGTTGGCTCAATTAACTGGGGAAAGATTGTGATCTTAAGATAGCTTTTTCATTTTAACCTTTATAAACTTTGATTGAATTAGCTGTTTGCCATGCAAATTAATTATCTAATTTCAGTGACAGGGTTAGATGAATGGATTTTGAACATCATTCTTTAGCACCAAATTCTCTTGTCACTATTAATTCTACTATACCACCTTTCTTAACAGAAGTACAATTCAGAATGTGGTCTGGCAACAGGGTTAAAAGCAGCCATAAGGGCTAAATTGATAATCTATTATCTCCAGTGTCTTTGTTCCATTTTAAGTTTTCACTGCAAGGTAAGCAAGGACAAAGAATGGTGGTGTGCTTTAAATCTTTGATGTGTATAATTATTTAATAATTTCGGTGGGCTATCCAATCTAATGTTAAGCAAGCTATGATTCAGAAAAGATTGGTATTTGGCATCCTCTCACATCCTTGTGGCATCTTTATTTTCTGTGGCTCATTCTACTAAGTTCCTGAAACCTTTATTCTTCTCAGTGGTATTCAGAATTCCCTCATCATAACCACCAGGTAATATTTTCTCACTGGATAGAGCAATGCTTTTCCTGACTGCCTCAAAAATTGCCTACCTTGCAATTACTGTTACAGAAGATAAAAACAGACTTTCAGAGATGCTAAATATCTTGTCGGAGGTCACCCATTTAGTGTGACATAGAGCAATACCTTTTTTGTTTTTGTTTTTTTGAAACAGGATGTTGCTCTGTCATCCAAGTTGGCTCACTGCAACTTGAACCTCCTCGAGCGATCCTCTCACGTTAGCCTCCTAAGTAGCTGGTACTACAGGTTCACGCCACCATACCAGGCTATTTTTTATGGTTTTTTTGTTTGTTTTTTGTATAGATGGGGTTTTGCCATGTTGTTCAGGCTGTTTTTAACCTCTTAGGCTCAAACAATCCACCTGCCCTCCCCTCCCAAAGTGCTGAGATTATAGGCAAGAGACGCTGCACTGGCCATCACAATACTTTTCATAGATTATCTGATCTAATTATGAGCACACTTTCCACTTTTCCATATTCCTTGTTTCTAATTAGAAGGAAGAAGTAAAGTATAAAAGAAATGCTTTAGGAAGATGACTCCACACATCTTTAATGGATATCACTCCCATCAGAGAATAAATATGTAAATAGAAACCCTTGAGTTTTGCAGTGTACAACCTGAGTGCTCATACATAGTAGCCTCATGTTGATGATGAAAGAAAGAAACAAATTGTATATATTTCAAATTCGATAGTAATTAATTACTAAATTTGGAGGATTGCAGAGAAGGAGGCATTAAGGGTGATTCTGAACCATAGCTTTAGTCTTAATCATCTTTAGAGTAAGGGACATGGGAAATGTGGCAATTGTGAAAGGGAAAATAATGAGTTCATTATTTAGCCTCATTGGATTTGAAGGATCCTGCAAATAGAGATGTCCAGAAAGTGAATTTTAGTCCAGTAATTCAAAGTGTTGTGCTGGAGTTTGAGAAAGAAAGGGTATCATTGGAGATTCAGATATAATACTCACAGACTGAGAAGAAATAATTGAAATCATTATGTTGTCTGAAAACAGATTATAGAGAAAGTAGGAGCATCCCAAGAAAGCAGTATTGGGGAAAAGATAGTTTGCTATTCAGAAAAATGAAAGGATTAGCCAGCAAAATATTACTATATAATACTGATATGGTTTGGAGCTGTATCTGTCACCCAAATCTCATATTCAATTTTAATTCTCAGTGTTGGAGGTGGAGGCTGGTAGGAGGTGATTAGATTATGGAGGCAGATATCCCCCTTGGTATAGTAAGGTAGTTCTCCTGAAATCTGGTCAGTTAAAACGTGTGGAACCTTACCCTCAGCCTCTTCCTCCTGATCCAGCAACATAAGGTGTGCCTGATTCCCCTTTGCCTTCTGCCATGATTGAAAGTTTCATGAGGCCTCTCCAGAAGCACTGCAAATGCCAGCGCCATGCTTCCTGTACAACCTGTGCAGCTCTAAGCCAATTAAACCTCTTTTCTTTATAAGTTACCCAGCCTTTGGTGTTTCTTTATAGTAATGCAAGAATAAACTAATACAAATACAGAATCAACATATTATAATCATATGAACCTCAACAAATGGAAAGAATTTAGAGATGACAGAAATAGTTCTAAAAAATTATATTGAGAGGAAATGGAGGATAGGTTACAAGAGATGGTCATCAAATGTAATGAAAAGGAGCTCACTAGAGAAAATAAAATAAATATATTTTATTTTAAATATATTAAATAATATATTATTTTAAATATATTTTATTTATTTATCACTCATTTACCTAAGGGGCTTTTCCTCCATATTAGTCTCAAAATGCATCACCTCTTTTAGCCTTTGTCTCAAGCATTTTGCAGACTGGTTAAAACCATTTGATAAGGACGTTTTGGTATTTCAAATTTCATCAAAATCTAGAATTCAAATGATCTACAGTATCTAAAATTATATAATTACAGCATTGAAGGGAACTGGATTTAACAATAGCAGCTGGCAGAGACAAATGAGGGAAGGGTAGGTTAGGGGTAGAGGAAGAGAGTTTCCCTTACTCTGCTACATTTTCCTTTGCTTTAGGAAAAGGTGAAAAAAAAAACCACGAGAATTAAAAGTGCTTTGTTTTGTCTCTTTAATGTATCACTATATATAAAACAGAAAAAATGTATTTGTCACTTGTATTATCTGCGTACCACATGAAAATGTAGGCTTCATATGGGTACAGACTTCTGCTATTTTGTGCCGTTGGTATCTCCAGCACCTCAAACTATACCTGGCAACAAGCTAAGTACTGAATAAATCTTTTATGAATGATGAATTTCTTGACTGAACTTTCAAGAGCCAAAGTCTCAGAGATTTAATGATGACATAAAAGATTTTAAAAGTGTATTTGGTCACATATGATTTTACACCTTATTTATAGTGTTTAAAATCTAGTCCCTGCATAAGCTGGTTCACCATCATTTTGGACATATGTTTATACACAAAATCTGTGCATATGTTTATATAATATATCTGTGGCATGACGCATGGTAGGGTTTAACATATACAAAATTATTTGCCAGCATACGTGTAAAATATAAAGGAAAAATACTTCCCAACAGGAGCTTAAGGCTGAAAAAGAAAAAAAATAATAGTATTAGATTTAAATTTTTAAAATACATGAAAATCTATCCCAATACTTTAGAATTTTGAGTATATTTACAGCTTCACTAGCATTTGTGGAAATAGATGGATCTATGAAGCTCAGTAGTATCTCATTATGGGCTGTCCATCAAAAATTGTATCCAAAAATCTACCAGTTTTAAAATATAAACTGCATATTTATATTTTGTCAGAAAACAAATTCACAGATTCTATTAAATTTCAAAAAATAAAGTTAAGGACTACTGATGGAAATTTAAACAAAAAAATCATTTTGTTAACTCATCCTCAGTCCTTTGCATTTATTTGACAAGCACATAGATGCTAGGAGTATATGCTAGGTTTATGCTTTGCGTTCCAGTCAGATCCTTAGGCTACAACAGTAAAAAGATGCAAATTATTCATGTCCCTTTAAATACAACCTAGTAATATCTGTTAATGTAAAACTTATCTACTTTTGGATCAAACGTCTTATATGTTATTCAAAATCCTTTCCCATTTTACTTTACTGAATTTCAAATCAAATAATACCCCAATAAATTCAAAAATTATTGTAAGAGCAATTCTATTTCATGTTTACAAAAATGTATTTAAAGAAAATAAAATCATACATTTCTTATTATGTAGTGTAATATCATACATTATTGATAGTCAGCTTTCCTTTTACTGGTTAAAATATGCAGCATTTGGTTCTGATATTTTAAGTGTTTTGCACATTTACAAAAATAAAATAGTCAACACTTTAAAGTCGCTATGATCCCCAACCTCATCCTAATGTAAATGTATAAGTTGCCTTCTTGCAAATTAATGAGAAAAATACATAAGAAACAAACTCATTTGAAATCTCTTACTCCCTTTCACTATTCATAGGGTTTCTTTATACTTTTATAAAAGTTTTATTTTAATTAAGTGTTTAAAACTCTTCGAATGGAATAATTTGTTGCCAGAAGTGTTAGCTCTCTTCATGTTCCTAATCTGTTAGGCTCCTTGTTTCTTCATTTACAGAATATTAGTCTTCAGATGTAAGACAATATTACTTTGTTGAATAGTTTTTAAATTTCATGATTATTTTTCTGATGTGTGAATAATCAGGTCAAAGATGTGTCCAGGGTCCTTATGACATAATGGTTGTTGGTTTCAGATTCATTTTTTCTTCTTTCCACAATTCTTGATCCCACAACATAATGAAGAAAGGAGTACATCATCTATATCGTGATTCCATCCTTTTTTAAAATAATCTCTTTACCTAGTTAGCATCACAGCACCTGTGGTGAGAGCAAAACATAAGTCGCTATTACAATGGAAAGATAATTTTTTATTTGGCTTTTCCCGTAGGCTTATGTAACTCTACTTTTTTACATACTAAACTAATATGCAAAGTAAGTAGTGATTAAAGGCCACTCACATAATGAAAACAAACATTACATACAGAGTCCTGCCTTGCATTTATTATTAAATTTGTATTTTCCGGATGAAAGGATTTAATCAGTGAAACCCCAGCTAAATGAATTTTGTTGCCAATCTCCTTTTAAATACAAAATTTGTATTTTCTGCATACATTTGCCCTATTCTTGCACAGCACATGCACTTGGCATGCTTTAACTTCATTAGTTGTCTTACTAAATAACATTTTAGATGTCGTAGTAAATGTCATAAAATTTTAAACCCCTCAATAAGGTTATAATTACTCTATATCATTAATGTTCATTTAGATTTACTCTCAGATTCATGTTCTTTGTCTTTTCTTCTTTCCTCCTTTCTGAGATTACATCTGGGATTATCTTTCTTTTCTGCCTGAAGAATAGTTTTTGTTGTTTCTTTGTGTGTTTTGTCTGCTGGTAGTGAATTATTTATTCTGTGTCTGCAAATGCATTTATCCTTACTTCATTTTAAAATACATCATTGTCGATAGTGGAGAAATTCCGCTTGGCAATTATGTCCCTTGGCATCCTGAAGATGCCCCACTGTCATAGGCCCCTGGCGGTGTTCAGTAGCCAATCATTCCTTTGAGGCTAATCTCCGGCTACTGTTAATATTTTAATGCTTTGTTTACTTCAGCAATTCTAGGAAATTCCCATCTATTATCTCATAAAAATTCTCCTTATACTTGATTTTGGCTATTCTCTTTTGTCGCTTTCATTAAAAGGGTATTAGATCCTCTCTCGGTATTTTCTCTTACCCATTTTCTTGATTTTTGTATTTGTTTCTCTGCTCTTTCTAGCTCAGCTGTGTCTGTCCTGCTGTTAAAATCATATATTGTTTTTCTGGGTTTAGTTAGCATATTTTTTGGTTTCATAATTTCTCATTGATTTTTACTCAAATATGCAGTATCACTTTTTATAGTTTCCAGTTCCTTGCTTTAAATTCTAAATTCATTTTTCTTCCTCTGAACATACCAAGCACAATTGTATCTTATTATATATCTGATAATTTTTATAACCAGCCTTCCTCTGGACCAACATGTATTGAATGACGATGCACTGATTCTAGCTCATTGTCTTTGATTGTTTACTTAAATAACCATTTTCAAAAATAAGTTGAGTCCTAAAATGTTGCAGTATTCTTTCGGAAATGACTTCTGTTTTCCTCTGCAGGAGTGTGTATCAGCAGACTAAGACCAAAACTTGGGAATTTTGTGACGTAGTAATCTAGATGGCCTGCTGGAGTTAAGTCCATACCCTACCACTTGAAAGAAGTTTCTCCAGGTTTCTGTCCAGAGCAAGAATATTAGCTCTCAACCTTCCAGCTCAGTACATTTGTTAAATTATAGTTTCCTTCTCAGATGCATCCAGGACTCTGACCCTATTTTCTGCCTTCCAGCGATTTCTCATGGTTGAAAATTTCCCTAAGAAGTGGCACATTCTTCCCTTCCTATTATATGAAGTTCTCATCAATTTATTAAAAGAATTTTAATTGTTCCTCTTCTTTAAGTAGTTTTGGCAGGGGAAGATCTGAATCATCTAGTTCACCATTTCATAGAAATGGATTCTCCTCAAATATTAATTTTTTTCATAGACACATATTTTTAAAAAGTTAACATTTAAAAATTCTGTATTGGAGATCTTAAAAATATTAACAACTTTTGCCCTAAAAATTCCACTATTTATTATTCCACAGTTTATTTTAAGGAAAAAGACAAAAACAAACAAACAAAAATTCATGGAAACACTTTATACACACAAGGATAATAATTATAACATTTTTTAAAGACTAAGAAAAAAATAAAACAAACTAAGTGTCAAGTATAAGGGAATAGATGTGCTAATGAGGCCTTATCCATATAATATAATATTATGTAGCAATTAAAAATAACATTTCTGCAATAATTATCATACTAAAAATTCAGAATATAACACTTTATAGACTATAAGATTACAATTATATAAATATAAATAAACAGGACTATAAACCAAAATGTTGGAAGACAAATTACTAAAAATCTATAGTAATTACTTCTAAATGTATTATTATTTATATATTCACATATTATCCTAATTATAAAATAAAACTATACAACATTTAAATTTATTAAAAATACTAATTAATATCCATCTGAAAGGAAATATAGCAAAATATAATCAGTAATTTTATTTGCTTAATAAGAATTTCAGTTTTCTCTAGTCTTCCAATTTCTTTGTATTTCACAAATCCTCTAATCATATACTGTTTTTATGATCAAAATGAAATTTACTCTAATTTTTAATTGAATGTTTAAAAAATCTATTTTTCTTTGGAAATAGTGTTACATAGGCTTTTCCTTCTATGCATTACATAAAATTGTCTCTAACAATAAGGTTAAGATCATTCAGAAGGATATATAACATTCTGCAAAAAAAAAAAAAAAAAAAATTAGGCCACGTGTTGGCCAGCTGTTGTTTGAATAATAGTTCACAAAAATAAGTAACATGAACTGGGAGGAATTTTTTTTTCAAGTTTTCTTTTCAAGATAACCTAGTGTTTAAATGCTTACAGTATTTAAATAAGCCCTGAATGAAAAGATAATTTCATATGGCACTAATTTTCAATCATTTCCTCAATGTAAAAACATAGCTAAAGAAAGAAAAATAGTCTTTAAACACTTCATATTAGAAGTAAAATACCAAATGCTATTTTAAAGAGAGCACTTCTGGAGTACACCCTTTGTTCAATAAATACCATAATGTGAAGGAGTAACATAAATAAATTGCATAAAGGCACAGTCTTCAGGCCCATATAAAGTGTTCCTTTCTCTTCTAGCATCAAATTGCTCCTTGCAAGGGATTCTTAAGTACTTTATCTCCTTGTAATGGTGAAAGAAAAGACATTTCTAATTCCTCACATAATTGTCTTGATGTCCAAATCTAACTGTGTCCTAATCAATCACCTCCCATTAACTTTAGCCTTGTTTCTTTAGTTGCTGTTGGCAACACCCCCAATTCTGCTTCTAATGCTGCAAGAGCTGTTATGTAATGTTCATCTTGCATAGTAGTTATGAATATAGAGATATTATTTGGTTCACAATAATTTTCAACTACAGAACTAAAGCAAATTAAAAAAAATGCATTATGCCCTTGAATTTTTTCTTGCCTGTGCACCGAATTAATTGTGACCTCAGCATAAGGAAAGAATGGCTAATTGAGCCGATGATTAGGCTATTGAGGTGGCTAAAGTTGTTTGGGAAACAGAAGGTTGCTCTTTACAGACGAATCTTATAATAATGTAATTTTTACTTTTTTACAAACCAATGAATTTAAAACATACATTTGTTCACCCTTGATATTTAGATAAACAAACCAACAAATGGCTTTAAATTCTAAATTTGTCAAGATTTTTAATCCTGTTTTCTCAAAAAATTGTTGACCAGATGGTTTTATGCCAAATTTGAATATGAAAGTTTTAAATACAAATTTTTTTGTGTCTGTGACTTAAGATAACTTTAAAGATTTTATAACTTTAAAAAATCAGCCTTTATTTATATCCTTGTCTGAAAGGTTTTAAGACAAATGTACATGTGTGCATGTGATGATATTAAAAATATCAACATAATTAAATGATGAAAAAGGTGGGACAAAGGAGAAATTAGAAAAGGAAAAGTAAAATAAAGCAAATATGTCATCAGAACATGAAGTGCTCACCAACATATTTTTCAGCTACAGAATACAAACTTGGCCACAAATCTCGCAGTAATTAATATGAAATAAGAAATAAGGCAAGTGACATAATTTAATAAGAAAAACAATGAGTTTTTTCTTCTTTCAAGATAGCAGACTGGAGGCAGTATTAGCATGTCTGTCCTACTTGGAGTACATAATAGTGGGTAGAGACTCATGCTGTGCATTTTTTGCCCCAAGAACCAATGCAGAAATTTAACAGGAAACCCCCAAAAATCCACAGACCCTTTGAAGGAATTGGCATGTTGCAACCTACTTCCTGAGGCAAGGGAAAAACTGTGAGTTCCTAGAGTATGAGACCGGGAGATTCTGCCTCCAAGCTCATGTCCCCACCAGGGAATCTGAAAATACAGGCCAGGGAGAAGGCTTTAACCCTACCCAGAGCTGGAATGCTTGAATTTAGGAAGCTGCATGAAATATTAAAGTAGAAGCAACAGCAGGCAGTGCCTTGCAGGGGTTTCTAATCTCCAGTATAATCCCAAGGAAGTCATTTCTGACTGTATCTCACAGTGGCTCTTGAAGAAATCAGCCAAAAACTCAGGGAGGAGTTGCAAGGTGAAAGAAGCTCCCAACTGAATTTTATAACATAATCTTGAGTGGAGAAAAACTCCCTTTACCAGAACCTGGGTGCCAGCAGGAAGTGTGCTGTGGACATGAACAGAAAAGCTAGAAGTTTTGCAGGCAGAAGGGGAGGAGCGTGGCCTGAAAGCTGGGCTTGCTATCTCTGCAGGGAAGCTTATGGCCTGCGGCCGGACTGAATTCTGTAAACAGACTTACTGGATTTAAACCTAGGAATTCTTAGGGTAACACTGTGGGAGTGAGAACAGCCGCAGGCACTCTGTGGGGGCGGGGTGGAGCTTTCTACTGACCACTAGTCTCCACTCCCACTCCCTGTGTGAATTTTTCCGAGCAGCAGAGATGTTACAGTTAAAGAGGCATGAGCAACGCATGAGTGAGCTATCCCCCCAACCCAGTAGGACCATCGGGTGGTGATTTGGCAGTTACCGCATTGCTTCTCTAAAAATGATAAATTGGCAGCCTGTGCCAAGAAGAAGCCGTTTCCTGATGGTCCACATCTGTTGCACTAAAGTGTTAATTGAATGCAGGGGCCAGGGACAAGCAATTTCCTGGGAGTGTGCATTAAGACACAAAATGGTGGAGTATGACTTTCTGGGGACAATCCTTTGGAAAAGGGAAGATAAGCCTCAGATAGGCATGTATACAACTTCCTAAACACCCCGTAGGTGCTCACTTCTCAAACACAAGGAGGACACTGTGCAAGCCGGCAGCCCATCCTAAGGGAGGAATCATGAGAAAAGGCCAGATACTTGTCTGATCTGAATAGCTGGAACACTGGGGCAAGAGTGAGGCTGGGTGGTAGATAGCTTTCCTACTTCCCTGGGAGGGGAGCTTAGGTAGATCCCACCCTTCACCCTGATAAAACTTTAGTCCATCTAATGGAGAGCTCCTTCAGCCACCTTCATCAAGGCTGGGACCTCTGGCTACCACTGGGTAATACATCTACCCACTTGCTTTAGCTGTAACCAGTGCCTACCCAGGGATATCTCCTTTACTGGCCTGAAGCCTGAATCATCAACTCGGTAAATAAAATAAATAAATAATATGTATACCATAAGAGAATGAGATAAGCCATTCCAAACCCATAGCAGACAGTGAACTTGCTCACACACCAAGGACATACATTACAACCAGGAACTGGGAAAGCCTGTGCGCAAAGATTCTCTCTAACTAAGGAACTCGTACAGAGTCTTCATCCCTAAAAGTACCGAGAATCAAATTAGGCTCTAATAAATAATAAACAGTACAGTCAGATCCTTAAGAAGGGAAAAAGAAATTTAAAAATACATAGTAAAATCGAAAGTAAATTCAAGAACAGTTTAAAGGAATAGTCTACCCAAATAAGAAGAAACCAGAAGAGTAATTCTGATAATATGACTAAATAGGGTTCTATAACACCCCAAAATGTCATACTAACTCCCCAGCAATGGATCCAAACCAAGATAAAATCTTTAAAATGCCAGATAAAGAATTCAGAAGGTTGATTATTAAGCTCCTCAAGGAGATGCCAGAGGAAGGTGAAAGCCAACATAAATAATTTTTTTTAATCCAGGATATGAATGAACTATTTACAAAAGAGATAGACATCATAAAGAAAAAACAATCAAAACTTTTAGAAATGGAAGACACACTTAGAGAAATGCAAAAAGAATAAATCTGGAGACATCATATTATCTAACTTCAAATTATACTACAAGGCTATATTTACCAAAACAGCATGGTACTGGAATAAAAATAGGCACATAGACCAATGTAACAGAATAGAGAACCTAGAAATAAAGCCAAATACTTATAGCTGATTGATCTTCAATGAACCATACAAAAAACACAGATTGGGGAAAGGACACCCTATTCAATAAATGGTGTTGTGAAAATTGTCATATGTAGAAAAATAAAACTGTATCCCATCTCTTAACTTATAAAAACACCAACTCAAGATGGATAAAAGACTTAAATCTAATACCTGAAACCATCAAAGTTTTAAAAGGTAACATTGGAAAGACTCTTCTGGACACTGGCTTAGGCAAAGAATTCGTGACTAAGACCCCAAAAGCAAGTGCAACAGAAACAAAAATAAATAAATGGGACCTAATTAAACTAAAAGGTTTTTTGCAGAGCTAAAGAAATAATCAGCAGAGTAAACAGAAAACCCACAGAGTGGGAGAAAATATTCACAAACTATGCATCTGACAAAGGACTAGTATCCAGAATAAAGGACCTCAAACAAATAAGCAAGAAAAAAACATACAGTCTCGTCGAAAGTGGGCAAATATGTTTACCCAAAGATACACAAACAACCAAAAAACAAACGTCCCTTGCTTTTCATTATGTAAATGCAGCTACCTGGCTCAAATGGCCTCGACCTGGCTGCCCACCATGCTGTCTCCACACTTGTCAACAGAGAAAATGCGGAAACCACCTATTGGATAGACCTGGCTCTTAGCCGCTTTCAAGTACATATGCAATCCTATGGCTAGCTTATCAATGCTCACATGTCTGGTTTTTCAGGCCCCTTTCTATTAGAAACAAAATGTTTTGGGGGCTGCATTTTACTTAAAAGAAAAAATCTTACCAAGGACTCTTTACCTTTTCTAATTGCCTAAAATAATTTCTTAATAACTCCTGTTATACCAGCACAGTAGCTCATGCCTGCAATCCCAGCTACTTGGGAAACTCAGGTGAGAGAATTGCTAGAACCCCGGAGTTTAAGGTTGTAGTGAGCTATGATCACACCACTGCACTCCAGCTTGGGCAATAGTGTGAGACCCTGTCTCTTAAAAAAAAAAAGAAAGAAATAATTTTGAAATCAGTAGTTACATATAAGTATGAGATAGCATAAGAATCAAAAGATTACATGAATTTATATAATTGATGTCTTCCTTTGGTCCATTGTCTTTTAAGATAGTGATACGTGATCAGTAATTAAGTTTCTCATTGCACCAATGTGCACTGTGTACCTAGCACTGTAGGTTGAGCAGTACAATCAAGGTCAGAGAAAGAAACAGAGGGATCGTCTTCTCTTACAGATATCAAAATCTAACAGAAAAAAGATCATATCTGAATATAATACAAGGTGAAAAATACTAAATTAAAGGCAAAAGTAACTTGAGAAAAGGAGAAATCACATCTGGCTCAACTGGCAAAAGAGGATTTCTTGGAAGAGGTCATACTTAAACCTGCATTGAGGGTTTTATATCAAGCAACATGTGTATAATACAATATATTAAGATTGCAGTCACCTCACAGGGAGATCTGATGAAAGACAGTGTGTGCACTGTAGTAGAGTCAGAAAGTCTAAGTGCTATCTTTGCACCACTGCATGGGATTACCATGGGCATATCTTTATTTTGGCCAAGACTCATTTTCCTAATCAAAAATGGAAAATAAAGTTCTATACTACCTTGATTGGTGGTGAAGAATAGCATTAATAAAAGGAACTTTATCATAGGTTATTCTCCCTACTTCTTAAAATTATTGCCTTGATAAGTTGAGACAATATAAACAGTTTGCCTACCTCCTGGAAAACTCTCTATATAAGGTGTTGCTAAAATAATAAAATAGTAATCTGGAGGAAAAATCCAAAATGGAATAAGTTCAGCTATTGCATACTATAGTGAATATGACATAACAGTTACAAGGGGAAACATTTTTCTTGGACTGTGGCATCAGATTTTGTGAATTTAAATCCCAGCTTTACCACCAAGTGGTCTGAAGGCAGTGGCAAGCTCTTTAAGCCTTGGAGTCTCTTTCTGTAAAATGGAGTTAATGATCGCTTTTATCTAATAATGTTGTGGAAACTAAGAGATAATATTTTAAAAGCACTTAGCATACTATTTGTCATTATGGTAATTGATCAATATGTATTAGATTCTGTTGATTTATTGAAAATATATATCCAAGTACTTAAAGAGTGAATGGGTAGAGAGTAAAAGGCACCTCTTATAATCCACTTCAATGAGTAAATATTATTTTGATATGAATACTATACAAAGTTGGATCAAAAGGTGAGTTATTTCACCATTAGTTTACAATGCAAAGAAAAGTATAGAAAAGAGGAAAAGTTGATGTTTAGGAAAGCAAACTGGCTGCCCACCAATACAAATTCAGTATGAGTGCCACATCTTACAGTCTGGTCCCCAGGTTTGCAAATTTGGAAATTTTAGGTTTCTGAATAACAACTTAATTCATGCTAATCAATCCATCTTAATTGAAGTTTCTTATCTGCAGTTACACATTGAACCACATTACATAGAAAATGCTTTGAGTGACAATTTTCTTAATTGTTCCAATGAGTACCATTTTAGAGAGATAGGTAAGAAGTTAATTCATAACATTCAATGGATGTCTTGGGACATCAGGGCCTAATTCTCACATGCTATTTCAGTTAAAAGAGAAACTTTTAACTGAAATATAAATTTTATTTTTTTGTTGTATCTCTGTCAGGTTTTGGTATCAGGATGATGTTGGCTTCATAAAATGAGTTAGGGAGGAGTCGCTCTTTTTCCATTGTTTGGAATAGTTTCAGAAGGAGTGGTACCAGCTCCTCTTTGTGTCTCTGGTAGAATTTGGCTGTGAATCTGTTTGGTCCTTGGCTTTTTTTGGTTGGTATGCTATTAATTACTGCCTCAATTTCATAAGTTATTATGGGTCTATTCAGGGATTCAACTTCTTCCCGGTTAAGTCTTGGGAAGGTGTATGTGTCTAGGAATTTATCCACGTTTTTCTAGATTTTCTAGTTTATTTGTATAGAGATGTTTATAGTATTCTCTGATGGTAGTTTGTATTTCTGTAGGATCAGTGGTGATAGCCCCTTTATCATTTTTTATTGTATCTATTTGATTCTTCTCCCTTTTCTTCTTTATTAATCTGGCTAGCAGTCTATCTATTTTGTTAATCTTTTCAAAAAACGAGCTCCTGGATTCATTGATTTTTTGAAGGGATTTTTGTGTCTCTAGCTCCTTTAGCTCTGTTCTGATTTTAGTTATTTCTCATCTTCTGCTAGCTTTTGAATTTGTTTGCTCTTGCTTCTCTAGTTCTTTTAATTGTGATATTAAATTA